>JAMKCH010003747.1:0-35355 GCA_023653785.1 Ophioderma brevispina
TTACACATTTAAAATGATTGCAAGCAAAATTTAAAAAGCATAAACCTAGGTGTGTCCACCTGAAAACAAACTTGTCAATCTCTAAAGAACATAGTTTTTTACATCAAATGGGGGCTGACATAACGTTCGAGGAACACCCTCTAGAATTTTGTAAAATTGGTAAAATGCAGCAAATTTCGCTTTTTGCATTGCGATGATCAAAACTCGTGAGGGATTATGGTAGTCTGGCAAGTCGAAATTAATCAACGACAGCATTTTGATAGTCTCAGATAGGAGTCACGCAGCGGCGGTAGGGCTGTCTGGGAGAGGGCTAGAGTGCCGCCTCCCTGGACGGTTAATATGCAGGTTCCACAGATCAGCCTGTCTGGACAGTCTAATCTAATTGTGCATAATTAGTGAGGTTTTGGAATGGGAATTAAGGGATCTATTAAATTAAGCAGTGTTATAGGGGTATGTAAATAAAACCACCATTTGGCCGATGCCTGCACACGATTTCTGGCTTGTTGTTTTCGTTTCTGTTTGGGGGCAAATCAGTTGTAGATAACAAAAACCGGATCGGATTTGTGTTCTGTTGGACAAAGTTGGCATTATTCAATATATACCAATGGCGGACAAATTGATCATGAATCATATCCTCCGACGACAACATTTTAATACAAAGTGGAGACAATGGAATCTTCCACAAAAAGTAATTTACTTAATGGTACCAAACCTTGATTCGCTTATCCAAACGGGGTGAAATTGAAATACCCCAGATTTCAATAGATTTGAGGTTTAAAGACCCCATTCCTTGTCACATTAAAAAACGTCTTAGGTCCAAAAAAGCTACCAAAAACTTTCTTTTCGGGATTTATTTAGAACGTGCATATTTTGAAATAATTAATAAATTAATAATCAAATACTTCACAGAACTTCCCTTTAACTAGGATAGGGGGCGTATAGACCAAATAAAAAAGCGGGAATAAACAAATCCGTAGCCATAAGGGTAAGACAAAACCCCCCGGTGTAAAATTATTGATAAATTATTAACAGGACAATAACCGTCTGTTTGTTACCCCAAATAAACTTGCACTTTCTTAAAAATGATAAATGTCACATCAATTTCTCTGTCAAAATATCAGTGAAACCAATGGATAGTATAGACTTCAGCAAACCATTAACTAAAGATATTTACAATGGGCCCACGCCGTATGCGGAGGCATAGTTATAGTTAGATGTTATCACATCCACGATTCGGGTTTTGAGTTTGGGTGAGTACAAAATGTACCCGTCCTCTTTCACAAAAATAACCAGTTTACATTATTATATAGGTCGTTGACACTAATTTTCTTCTGAAACGCGCCTTGTAAAATGAATACAAAATGTGAAGTTAAGCAGAAAGTACGGATTTGAAATCCTTGCACAAAAAGCTGTTAGGTCCAAAGCTTGCCAGCAACATTCTGGCATGATGTTGTTTGTCTCGTTCCTTTCGAATAAATGATGAAAAACATGGACAAAAGTTAATGAAAACCCAGCACTATAGAGCTCAAGGTTTATTTATTGCGAATGAGGATAAGTATTTTGCGCTTACGTCATTAAAAAAAAAGACTGTCAACGGAGAGGTGGTAACCATGGTTATATGTCTTTCAACCGAGAGAACAATATATAAACATGTCCTGCACTGCCCGGATAAAAAGGAATTCTGAAGGTGTTTGATACACGCACACAGGGCCGGTAATTGAATATATTTAGCTCCAAGGTTTGCTGAAGTCTAGCGTATAAATGGTCACTGAATGGTGGAAATTAATTGAAGTGACATTTTTATTCATGTTTCAAGAAAATGTGCAAGTTTTATTGGGGGGCAAACAGACGGTTATATGATTGTGATAAATTTTATGAATTTTTTGAAAAATAAAGTTTTCAGTTAAATACTACGAAAAAAAAAACAACCAAAAGAAGAACATGCCAAACCGTCTATGATGAATAATAGACACAGAAAACAAAGATAATTTTAAATTGATGTATTACGTAAAAATATTCTGTCCATGGTCTTCGGGTAGTTAAGTCAGTAGGCTATAGGATGGGTAAAAAGATGATAGACCTGGAAAAAATGCAATATATTTTTTTTCACCAAAGCTTTGCTTTAAGGTCCCCGGATAGAAGTCCCAAAAAACCAAGTGGTGGAAGTACGCTTAATTTGCATAAAATCCAAAATGGGCCACATTCCTATGTTTACAGTCTTTTGTTGTATAAAGATAGTTCTATTTGCTGTGAAGCCAAATTAAAATGTTATTTTTACATTAAAAAGTAGATTATGCCTTTATCGTGATAGGAAAACAACGATTGGTGGAAGCATAAATATTTGCAGAAATTTAAAATGGCAGTAAATTTTAAGATTTTATTAATATTTGCTGGTTTTCTTTCCTAGATAGATTTGAAGTACATAAATTTGACATTTCAGAAGGTTTATACTGCACAGTTATAGAAAGAAGTTCGTCCTACTTGTATAAAACCCAAATGGATGTTCAATTCTATTAGTTTTTACCTTTCTTTTGATCAAACTTTGTGAAACAAAATTTTGTAAAGGCGCCTAAAAAGTAGACTTTTCAAAAAATAAATTTATATATTCATATTACTTATTTTCTACGAAGATCTCGGGTAAAACTTGTGTAAAGCCCGTGTTGCATAATTTGATACCTCATTGTGGGCTGAAAAAGAGGCACTGAAATAAAAAATATTGGACAAAATGCTATGTTCTGGGGGAGAATGGAAATATATAACTGCTGTTGATAGTAAGGGTCCACCTGCCTTTACTCAAGCACACTCATGGGGCGTTACCTTTACCAGCCTGTGCAACAGTCACCGGGGAATCCGATCCCGATGCTCCAGAAAGATCTTCCCTAGATTCACCACATCGGGCCACTGTCATCTCTTGGTTATCAGTGAAATCAAGGTCACACGCTGGCCTTACAATAGAAATGGAAACTTCAGGAAAGCCAAGTGGACCAAGTTCAAATAATACAGTAGTGAATGTTCATTCAAGCTGCCAAAACCGGGCTTCTTCAGGTTCTTCTAACATCAACGACACATTTGACTTCATGCTCTATGCTCCACCAAGCAGCCTAGACATTCCATTCCAAGAGCAGAACCCCTAGACCTACTGTTGGGACAAGGAATGCGACGAGAGGGGATATCCAATTATCAACTTTACCCACTCAAACTGCAAGGCATGGAAGCAATCTCAAAAAACTCACCGGTCATAGCTGTCCAGTTAAGCAGTGTCCTGTCTCTGCAAATGCATCGTCTCTCAGTACTGGTCACCAATGGAAAGTGGCAGGACCCCACAGGCAAAACCCATGCTTCGACGCTTGTTGTAACAAAGAGAATTTAACAACTTCTACAAACCTCTCCACTGTTCGAGTCCCAGGTTCTTACCATTAACCTATGAGAGATCACCGAAGCAATCAAAAGCTCTGGCAATTACCGCATCCATACGAATTCTGGAAGCATATGGCACCGATGAAGATGTTGCGATGGCTCCAATCTTTTCTCTCTACGTCTACGGGATCATCAACAATTCCCTCAAAGATGGATGACTTCAAAAGGTTCAGTGTAATCCTGAAGCCAAAGAAACCGGCAAGCAAGCCCAAGGAGTACAGCAGACCCATCTCGGCGCTAATTACATGAATAAGCTGCCTTGGAGACTGAAACTCAATAGGATCAATGATACGGTTAAGGCAAATCTACCACTCACCCCAAATTGGCTTTCAAAGAGGTTAATCAACAACCAGGATAACAAGATTTGCCGATGATTATCGAGACAGCCTTCAAGAAGAAGCTAAAGTTTAGAGCAGTCTTATAGATTTATCTGCTGCCTATAATACAGTCTGAAACGGATTGGTCTCTGACCTTAAAGACTCAAAAAACTTCCCTGATGTCAAGCTGTCAAGTTCATAATACTGCTCACCCCGGATCTTTCTTCCTGGGGACATCAAATGGGCATGCAAGAAACCAAAATTTGGAAATGGTTTTGTCCACAGGTTATGTTCTGGCACCCAGTCTCTAAGACATTTGTCTCAGATATGCCGAGGGAGTTTCTTTGCAGTACTCATACGCAGACGATACGCTGCTGATTCCTTTGAGCCCTTGTGCTTTCTTAAGGCCTTCAAAACAAATCAATGTAAGTCAATGATTGTTCACCGATGGCACTTAAAACTCAGCAATCCAAGACCGTCGGCTTATTTTCCACATCTGCGCTGAAATAGAAATTAACATCACTCTAATGGAGAAAACTGTAACGCGATTCCAACCCAAAAGAATCTTATCGGGTCAACACACCCAGACAGTCGCTGCCAAGACTCGGCCTCGTGTTCAACCTCCTCAGAAGGCGCAGGGGCTGGGGGGTGCTTCTTTGGCCACTGTACACCACATCAACTGTTGCTTGGTATACTCAACTGTGAATATGCCGCACCAGATGGAGTCACAGTGTGTGGTTGTTTCAGTTTGTATTTGGCAACAAGATTGATGTGCATCTGGAGATGTAGAGACTTGTTATTTTTAGCGTTTTTGGCGACGCCTGTAGAATATTCTGTCCAAGTCGGTCTGGCAAGCTTCCTGCAGACCTTTGGAGGATTCCTTCGACGATTCAAGGTCGCCAGAAGTGTGACGGACGAACTGGCTAAACCATTCCCCTACCAAAACTTTAAGGATCAAGAGAGTTCCCACGGAATAATTTGAATACCAAATCTGACACTGCAGTCGAGCATCCCCATAGATAATTGTGGATCAACGCCAGATGGTCTGGCTAGGTTCACGTGCTTCTACCGGAACCTAAAGCAGTTGTGATAGCCTATCTAGATAGCCCTTGTGAACCTGCTAGGAAAGCATGGGTCAACCTCAAAGGACTCATAGAACTGCACGCAATTAGCCACGTCATTGATGAATGAGGGTCTTAAGGCCCCAATTTCTCAATTGGAAAACCTGGATTCTTGATGGGAATTTGGTATATAGCCAAGAAAAAGTTTTCAATTGAAACTAATGCTCGATGAAGAAATTTGTATCTCGATTGAAGAGCCGGTTTACAATTGAAAACTTGGTGTCGTCAATAAAAACGGTTTCTCGATGAAAAAACTTGGTGGATCTTGGTGTAAAAGTTGGATTCTTATCTTGGCGAGAATACTGTTTTTTTTTTTATACAAAAATATTTTTCAATTGAAAAATAGTACTATAGTATACGGCGATAATCAATTTGCAAGTGAAATCCCGGGTTTTACATTTAAAAAACCTGTTTCTCAATTGAATTGAAACACCTTTTTTCAACGATATACTAAGTTTTCAATGAGAACTCAAACGTGTTCAAGCGAGATCCAGTTTTTTGATCCAAAAAACCTGGATATCTTCAAATCAAACGTTTTTTTTTCATCTTTATAGCATTTGTAGGTGTATGACATTGTGCTTGTATGCTATTGGAGAAACAACTTTTATTTGTAAGTGTGCTCAAAGGGCCAGGAAAAACATTTTCATATTAAACTATTAAAAATTTGATCATGAAGGGGTAATAAGTATATTAAAAATAGATACAAAGATACACACACACACAACGTGTGGTCTGATGAAAATGTGGTGTGTGTGTGTGCTGCAGAATGCATGCATGCGTGCGCTGTGTGGGTGTGTGTGTATGTGAGTGAGGGGCAAGATGGTGGTGGGGGTTTGCTCGAAGCAGTATCAGCCGTGATAGTGCAAAAAACAAAATCTAAATTGGTTTTGGGCCGGTAAGTGCAATAATAGATGTATATGACCGATTCCAAGTTTGACATCTTGCTCAACTTATGAATTGGCAGCCATTTTGGGATTATATGCAATTAGGTATACTTCCCCAAGCATTTATGGTGTCTGTATAAGACAAAGAAAAATATAATAAAGTCATAATGTGGAATAAAAGTTAGGCATGTAGGTGGCAAAATAAGATTTCAGATAAGCAATATAACACAATCAGTGTAAAAGTCTTAGGAATGCGGCCTTTTGGATTTATGCCAAATTTTAAGTCACTATGTCAAGGAACAGGAATGGTGTCTGTATAAGACAGATAATGATAATGTATTCATAAATATAACCAAATTAAGCATTATAGGTGCCAAGATATTATTTTTTAAGATAGTAATACAAACCAAAATTCTAGTAAAAATCCTAGGATTGGCGGGCCAATTTTGGATTTATGCAATTTAGTCATATTTCCACCCTTGGATTTTTTCTGGACATGTTAGTATGTCATTCCGGGGACGTTATAGAAATGCATTGTGGGGAAAGAAATTCTATTGCATTTTTTTCCAGCTTCACCGAGAATTAAGTTATTTTTCTAGCCTATACTACTATTGTAAAACCCGTTTTCTGTACTTCACTTTGTGCTAAAATACAACGAATGAATTTTAGATATCATTGCATGTGATTGATGAGACGAAAACGATTCACTTGGGAGCTTTTAAAAGAATAGGACTTATATAGATTTCAGTACAGTTCACAATCGGCCATACAATTAAGAAAAGCATTTTCTTTGGTACCTTTTTTAGTCCTACCTGCTCAATCAACACAATTCGCGAAATCGTTAGTAGTTTGTAAATTATAATGAATAAACTGAAGATGATTATTGATTCATCGTTCCATTTAAAAAATTAATAAGCCACGATATGAAGTTCTCTGGGGACGACAATAGGGGCATTGGTTACCAATTAACGGTATTAAATTGCGTGGGAGTCCACACCGGAAGTGTTTATTAGGACAAGTCTATTCCTGGACGATCTAACGCTAATGTTCCTTATGCCATTAGGAGACGATCTACGCTATTGTTCCCTTATTGGCAATTATCTAAACAGGATTACCGTGAGTAGTAGAGGATCAAACCTAATTTTAAGTAGCAATGTTTTTTAAATATTTGTTTTCCTATATGTTTTTTTCTTTTTTTTTTTCCACATGAACATATTAATGCATGTAATAAAGTAACGGAACTTCGGAAAATTTCGTCGCCCGCATCAATACTGTCGCATTTCACATTTTTGAGGTTTTTGCGAAATTTGGGCCTAAATTACTCAGTTTCATCGAGTTCTTGGCCATCCCACAAAGTTTCAAAATGTGAGGATGCCTAATTAATTAGTTTTAATTATATATTTTTGTCATTTTCCTCAAAATCACCATAATATGCGTATTTCACATACTGTCGTAAATTTTAAAATCGCCATTCATTTCACGTGTTTTATATAGCGTTGTATTTTGCCGATCCCAATAAACGATTTTCACATACAGAAGAACCTATTTTGGATGTATTTTTCCCAATCGATCCTTTTCGTAAACAGCTTGTCACATAGTGATCTATTTTTACTGACTTGAAAACAAGACGGTGTAATATGCGTCGATTTTGCAAATATTATTACTGGGATTGTTCACATACTGACTTATAACTTTGTAGCCCTAATTAAGATAATATAATTGAGGTTAAATTAATGTATGGTTTATTTGGACTTTAAAATGTTTTCTCAAAACAGTAAAGTCTAGATTTTCTTTATGCTTCGTTTTACCCAGTGGCCGGATTTAAGTAAAAGGGCCCTGTCAGCAGCTTAAGGGGGCCCCCTTTAGCATCAAGAGGCACGCAATATCGCACTTTAGTGCACAAGGTTTGTCCCGAGGGGGCCCCAGAGAGCAAATATTTTAGGGGGGACCTGTCAACAGCTCTGACAACTCGCTGACCTTCGATCCTCCACCTGGTTTTAAACCGTAAAGACATGAATGTCGCGGCATATTTTGAATTGCGATTTTCACAGAAAACGTGTTTTGTAAAATACGACAGTATGTGATTTGGTAATTGCGATTTTTTAAACCTCACTGATTAAAATTCCAGTGCTTTGTATGCTTTGAACAAATAAAACAGCCCCCTGGGGACCACTTTGTATTCAATGGTGGATATGATGCGTTAACAATAAAACGCTTAAAAAGGGTTTTTTTTTCCACAGGCGATGTCGCGCGACATCGTTTAGGGTGTCAAAACAGCAAAATATCGAAAAACAGGGTATGTTTTTTCTTAACCCGGAAATTTTCATGTTATAATCTCATAGCATGGATCAAAAATATCCAAAATATGTATCGGACTTGGAAAGTAAAGCAAAGCACGATAATAAAGGGGTATTTTACGATACAATCATTGCGTACTTGTTTGAGGGTATCATAAACAGATAAAAAATACTTGTTTAGGGTAATGTTTTAGCTTGTTTTTTATCTGAGAAATACGTGTTTAGGTTGCATTTTGAAGTCCCTTGTTCACGCATCATATCCACGTTTTAATACAAGTGGCCCCCCGGGGAACAGCCCGGTGGCTAGTATAGTTCAAAATAAATAGTCTTGATGATAAATGTATAAGAATCGTTGCTTCCGATCAAAACCACCTTGGATTCTTAATTAAGGAAAATCCGCATCAATCATAATATCCTGCACTCAAATTCGAGGCTTAATGATTGGCCTTAGGAAATATGATTCTGGCTTTTTGTGACAAGCACGGCACGTTCGAGCATTTATTTAGCGAGTGTCTGTAATAAATCGGTTGTGGGATGTACACTTAACCCTCGACTAAATAACCAAAGGTTTTTTCTACTACGTTACGACGGGGTGTGGGGGGTGGGGGGTGGTGGGGGGAAGGGGTTCCACGCACACCTGATGTACTTTAAGGGTCGTAGTAGTCGAGAACAATTCCTTACCCTAAACTACGTTATGAGTTACTTTTTTGATACAACTTGAGGCGACATGTGCCAAGAGGAAGGAAATCTTTACGTTCACTGTCATCAAAGAGGCACTGATACCAGGGGTTCCTAACACTATGACGTACACAAAAATGCATGGCCATCTGTAGGGGTAGCTTAGGGGGTTGACGTGTTAGTGATCTACTCGATAAAATTTCCAGAATTCACATATATGGATATTTACAACAGTGGCGGATTAAGAACTGAAAATAAAAAATGGGGGTCACCGACTTTTGTTTTTGAGCTATCGCCAAAACAAAAAAGGTATGTTGTCACTTTTTAAAAACCACGCAAGTCTATGGGAAAAGTCAAAATTTGAAGTTTGGATCGCCTACAAAATAAAAAACGTCTCGATAAATTTTAGTAATTTCTAAATATGTTGAGGTTCCGATGTCGTTCTTCAAAAATTTGAAATAAAAAATGAGGGTCACCGACTTACTTTTTCGCAACCGGGCCGAAACCACTGAAATTGGACCACTTTTTCAATTGGGCGTCTTGTTGGGCGGCAGAAAAATCCGCGCCACATTCGGCATGCAGTCAAGCAGAACGCGGCGTCGAGAATGCGCGATTTTCATAAAACTCAGACAAACGCACAGTTATCCGCGATATCTGCGCATGATACCTTCGCACCTCAAAACTAAAATCTCCAGTGTCCAGGACTGGGCTCTAAACAGAATGCTAAAGGTGTAAAGCAGCTTGTAGTAGGGGATGCATGGGTGGCATATTTGAGGGAACCCTACTCAGATACACTATTAAGGTTTGAGAAGTGACTTCTTGCCAATTCGAGGGTGCTGATTCCGAATATGCACCATGCAAATTGTCAAGTTGGTGGAAAGTGGATTTTAAAGGGGCATTACCCGATTTTCCTTATTTTTTTAAATATAGCTTATGAAACCATGTGCAAGCTCCACTAATTTGACTAAAGGGTTGTAGAGTCTTTTATGTCAATTTGAGGGTGATATTTCAAAAAGACACCTTACAAAATCACCCATTGTTGGAAAGTGGATTTTAAAGGGGAAATTAAACGATTTTCCTTATTTTTTTAAATTATAGCGTTATCAAACCATGCGCATTATCCACTTATTTGATGAAAGGTTAAGAAGTGTTTTTGGACAATTCGAGGTGATGACTTCCGAATGCACCATGCAAAATTGGTAAGTTGGTGGAAAGTGGATTTTAAAGGGGCATTACCCTTTTCCTTATTTGTAAAATATAGCTTTATGAAACCATGTGAAATCCCATAATGTGACTAAAGGGTTTAAGAGGGTTTATGTCAATTGAGGGTGTTGATGTCAAATAGACACCATACACAATCACCACATGGTGGAGAGGGGATTTTAAAGGGGAATGACCCGAGTGTCCTTATTTATTTTTAAATAGCATTATCAAGCAATGCCCCCGATCCACTACTATGACTAAAAGGTTTAGGACGTGTTTAGGGTGACTTTGAGGGTGGCTACTTTTTGAATATACACCATCAAATCACCCCACGTTGGTGGAAGTTGATTTAAAGAGGAAATAATTAATTTTCCTATATAGTATTTTGAAAAAAAAAAAAAAGATTATCAACAGGAAATAAATAATTTTGGAATCACATAGAGGTCCTCTTGAGGATGGACTGCCTTGAGTATCTGTTCATTGTATGTTTGTCTAAAACTGGTCATTAGAATAAGGGCCAACTCTGTCTCATTGACAAATTAGATTGAAAATCAAATGTAACTAATTTAGAGTTGTTATAGAAAGGCGTTGAAAATTGTTACTTTTTCTGTTCCAAATATATATTGTCCTTTATTGAGGTGTTTCCAAGAAGTATCGTATGTGTTTCATCAGTTTCCAGAGAAAAATCATGTGTTTTTATTATACTTCCGAATTATCATTACTAGTTTACCCCAGTTAATAGAATTGAAAGAAAACTGGCAGAAAACTTGTTTTAGTGTCTAGAGTATTTTTTAAGTGTTTTTTTTAAAGTGGTTGGGTATAAATATCAATCACAATTTCTTTTAGACCCTCAAAATGGCAGGTTTTTTACAAAATATTCAAATTTTTTGATGTGATGCCCTTTAAAAATAGGGACGCATCCCAGCTTTTTCATGCACCCAAATTTCTGAATAAAATGGTAATCCCCCTCGGACAAACTACACTCACTCACTCAGCTCATTATCTGTTACGGGGTGGTGGGGTGTACCTTTTAAAACATAATTATTTACACAGGGAATAAGGTGTTACATTATTTATTTCAACGAACGTATTCTTTTCCCGCCTTTTTAGAGAGCATTCACCTACAACATAATAATGATTTTTGTTTAAGAACTATTATAACTGCAAATTTTAGAGTAATTCATCATTTCGAAGAACAAGGGGCTATAAGAATTGATCAAACAGTTGCGTAAACCAGCGGGGAAGGGCAACCCCCATCATTGGAGAAATGTGTTTTTTGCCCCCCCTCCCCCCCCCCCCCAATGCTCTTTCCCCTGCCTACCTGCTCCCTCCCCAACGAAAAAATACTGGTCAACCACTGATAAAAAAGGATCTCAAACGGTTCCAGCCTGAAAAAATTTTGGTTGCGTAGTTTTCAAGATATATGGTCCACTGAACGATAAATCAGCAAAACAGACTTGTCCACGAGCATCATTTTTGTTAAATCTCAGTCACCCCCGATTTTTTTTTGCTAGAAAACCACTTCCACACTGCTCAAGACTGGTGCCGATGGCCATTTTCGAAATCGGAGCAGTTTTTCTTTTCATATGTAGTTTGGGCACGTCTGTGACTGTTTTTGTAACTAAACCGTTTCCCTTTTTTTCCCCCTTTCTGTAGTCTTACCGATTATTTGCTAGAAAACGATGCTTCCAGACTGTTCAAAAGTGGTGCCGATTGGCCATTTTTAGAAAATCTGTGAGTACTTTTCCCTTTTCAGGTGTAGTTTTTGGCCAAGTCTTGGAGTGTCCTGTACAGTTTCCTGCAGTCTTGTGTGGCCGGAAGCACGTGGCAAATTTGGAAAAAAAAACGGCCACAATTTTTCTTGTAGCTTAAGGGTTGGCATTATGATTTGGGTTTTCCTACGGAGTACGCGCAAGCCGATTTTAGAGTCACTCGGAGATGGCGCGAAGCGTCCTCGTTGCGGTTTATACAGGCGCAGATATTCATGAGCGGTTTTTTTCTCTGGGTTTACGCGAATTTATAACGCGCCCATAAATTCGCGTAGAACTCTGCACGTGCGGTTTTTTAAAAAAATGCGGACATTACCATTTTAACATGTATCACATCACACCCAGAAGCCATGCGGTATCTCGGAACCGGAATACCAGAGGCCAGTTTCTTCTAGAAACCCAAAGCTACATGGTTTCTAAGAGATCTGTTAGTGCTGAAACTCCGACCTTTCTTCAACAGCAGCAGGCCCCGATTCAAATTCGCGGTAGGAGAAGAGTAGACACCCGGTATCTTGTCACCCAGTTGCAGGCAGGTTGTTCCGCAATGCAGAAGAGAACTTTCACTATCTGGGTGTGTTGGTGAAGAAAAGAAAGGGCTGGCTAGTATTCTCTAGTCAGATGTTACTTGGATAGGATTGCGTAACGATAATCACTCCACACCTCAAAACACACACACCAATTTAATTCTCCCGGGGTTGGACCTTACAAACAAAATATCCTGTGTATGATGTCACACCAAAGCATCATTGGTACACTGTTAGACGCTGGGTAAAATGTTACGGGGGTAAACCAAGTTGGGCAATTTTGCCCAACATTGGTAACATAAACTCAAGTTGGGTAATGTTAATGTACCACTTGGTTGTGTAAATGTCTAATCTCGCATCCAAATATTGTACCTATTTAAATTTGTAATCAGGGACCAAATTTTACACTATTAATTGTACAATCATGGAACATTATATAATTATTAATATGCATATACATGCTAGGCATCATATATGCATGGTATGAATGGTTGATTCAACTTGAATAGACTGTACATGAAACTGTAAATAAACAATAATACAATATGAATTTAATATCACTTCATCTGATCTATGTAATTTTCTAACTTTTTTATATATTTAATATTTTTATATTAATTATATTATTACATTTATTTTTGTTATATTATTATTTTATTAGGCCTAGTATATTAACTAATATACAATCATATTATTAATATAAATAAATCATATAGCCTATTTTATTTACCAATTAAGGACAGCCTATCAAAAGAAGCTACTGACAAATGATTGAACTGATACTAGGATTGACAAAAAATAAACTCTAAAAATAGGAGACAAAACCTTATAATGAAAACAAGATAAATAGTTAGAATAATATATGCATCTGAACCAATATATGCGCCAATAAAGCTAAATATAAACATTCCTTCCTTTGACAAAGGAAAGAAAGAAAGAAATAAACTAAGAAAGAAAACAGAAAGGAAACTGAAGGAAATAATAAAAACGCGATATCTCAAATTCTCAATGCAAAATTTGATTCTTCATATTCCACCCAGGCCTACAGAATTTTCCAGATAATTTTTTTTTCTGAAAATTATAATTTTTTTCCCAACTCATTATCATACCACGGTACATTCCCCAGTTACTTTAGTTTTTCCCCGCCGCGTCATGTATTTTAATCTTAAAGTGGGTAAACAAAAATATCATTTATTTGCACGATTAATTTACCACTTTGTTGGGTAACTTACCGGTGTGATTTCCCGGGTATACTTTCATTTTCTCTCGCCGTTGCATGATTTTACCAATAAGTTGGGTAAACAAAATATCACGTGACGTATTTGCACCAATTAAACATCGTCTGAAGTTTTGATTAAAATATAAAGATTCATGTAATATAAATCTTAATAGAATAACCTTTTAATCTACATTCAGATTTGTCCCCCATTTTTAATCTAGAAATATAGAGGAGGACACGACCATGAAATTACCATTACTTACAGACAATGATTTCGCTATAAAAAGTAAAATAAGGCAACGAGTCGAGTCTTTTTTGAGTTCATCTGTATAATATTGGAAAGTTAGGCCTTATATCTCTCGAATTCGGTAATATCTGGCTATACCTTCTTTTCGAAGTGAGCACCATTAGAGACATGATGGCTTGCCCTTGAGATCTTTGTTATACTGCAGATGGCCTTTCTGAAGGTGTGTTCGTCGTCAGTTTTTTTTTTCATCAGTGACAATATGGGGAAATCTGCAAATTTAATCTCTGGCTTATTTTCCAATTCTAACATTTTAACTAGACCGTATAAGTTACGAATTGTTGGTCAAATATCACACCATTGCCCGTACAGTTATGTTCATTCAACGTTGGCTAGGAACTTTTTCTAAGAACGCGCCTGGTAATTCCGCGTCCTCACCTTTTCACGCACGCCAATGTTTTGTTTTGCTGCGTTGACGATAAGGCGTGAAATAACGCAAGACGCAGCGCCTCTAGTGGAGACGGGATTTCATCCAATTTCCCTCTAAAAATGACCCGTTTTTCGGCGGTTTTCAGGAAACTAATATGGTGACACCATTTTTTCATTTCGGTTTTTTCATATGCAACTTAGACTTAAACATAATGTGAAAATAATGCAAAAAACGACGGCCCCTTTGTTATCTTTTTTTTGTTTTTTTTTTTTTTTGGGGGGGAACGTTAGTATCGGTGCATCGCATTTTCCCATATAGTTGCGTGGTAAATTGTAAAAATTTTTGAGCAAATGTACCTTTTTGAAACTCTTTTTCCTCAAAAAACGAATAGGTAACCCTATTCCGATTTTTTTATTTCATATTGTTATCAGCACAAATGCATATACTATATTAAAATTTTAAGAAATTCGACGGCCCATTTAAATCATGATGCCAACAGACCTAAAAAAAATCGTGGCGGTTTTGGAATGGGAAGGTCGTGACATCAACATGTCACCGCTTGTGCTGTCATGTTAAAGGTTTGCGACTGATTGGGAACTGACCAAGTGCCATGCTTGATCTTGTTGATTTTCTGATGCTGTCAACTACTGCTAGGAGATTGAGCATTTCTTGTCTTGTAAAGCTCAGTCACACAGCCGATTTTTTTTTTGCAAGAAAAACCACTTCCAGACTGTTCAAAACTCGTGCCGATGTCCTATTGTCGAAATCGTGGAGCAGTTTTTCTTTTTTCACATGTGTAGTTTTTGCAAGGTCTGTGGCCTGTGTCTGTGGAGTCGTCTGTAAGCTTTACCCATTCTTTTCCTAGAAAACCGCTTCCAGACGGTTCAAAACTGGGTGCCGGATTGGCCATTTTTTCGAAAATCTTGAGTAATTTTTCCCCTTTTTCAGGGGGTCGTCTTGGCCAAGCTGGGACTGTCCTGTACAAACGATTTTTTTCTTCAGCTTAAAAAAATCGGAAGGTCGGTCCTGAACACATGAACGTTTTGGAAGCGTAGCCGATGAGTTTGGTGCGCATCATGAGTGGTTGTGTGCAGTTGGAAGTGGTCGGGCAATGAATCTGCTCCAAGCGGGAGAGAAAATGCAAGCCACCTGGACATGTTGAAATCGGCGACTAAACTCGCGAGTACAAAGATAATCCCGAACTTGCAGTCTTGACAACAGCAACTTTTGCTGTCGTGTTAGGTCTGCGACTGATTGAGAACTGGACAGTGACAATGCTTGATCGCCTTCTGCTCGGCGATTGAGCATCTCTTGTCTTGTACTTTGAACAAGACTGCCCGCCGATTTGGAAAGAATGTGGGGGGTCTGTGTAGTTGGGAAGAGGTTGGGTCGCGTCGCGTGTTGTCTTCAGGTGCCGGGACCTTCTTTGGCGTCAACAACTCGGCGACCAAATCGACGAGCATCTTGACAGCGACATGTCACAACTTGTGCCGACGTTTCAAGGTCTGTGACTAATCGGGGACTGAACAAATGGCGTCGCCAATTAAACAATGCTGGATCTTGTTGATTCAATTCCATGATGCTGTCGCCTACTGCTCGGCGTTTCAGCAATCCCTTGTCTCGTTGACGACGGGGATCCTCGAAGACTAATCTCCCTGGTCGGGAATAAAATTGTAAATTTTGCAAGTTTGAACAAGGACTGTAGCCGATTTTGAAAAAAAATGAGTCTGTTGTCGGTAAGGGTTGGGTCGGGAGCTGTCTTCTGTGTGACTATACCTTTAGTTTTTGTAAGTTTTGAACAAGACTGCAGCCAGATCCGATTTTGAAAAAAAAAAAACTGAAAAAAACCTGAAAAGGGGCGCCGCCAATTAAACATGCTGGATCTTGTTGATTCAATTCCATGATGCTGTCGCCTACTTCTAGGCGATGCAGCACCCCTTGTCTCTTGACGACGGGGAAACTCCATCCTAATCATAAAAATGGGTAAATTTTGCAAGTTTGAACAAGACTGTTTGAAAATTGAAATTTTTGAAAAAAATCGGTCTTGTCCGTGTTGTCGAAAAGGTTGGGTCGGGAAGGCTGTCCTGTGTGACGTACCTTTTAGGCATGGAATCGCCAATGCCCAATTCGAGCAGATCGTGTCCTATCCCCCCACCTGACACAATCCAAAAAACTGTATTTTAGCACCACTGCACGACTATTTCAGATTTGAAAAAGACCGGTGCCAAAACAATGTATGTTTACTTATCAATTCCATCATGAAATACCCATGGACAAGTTTGCAGTTTTGCTAAACAGTTTTCTGCCTGTGCCAGAGTCAGAGCACTGTAAAGATGAAGCCATAACATTAAAGACATATTTACAGTTTCCATCTTTTTCCCGGTGGTGGTTGTTGGGGGGGGGGGGCCCTCAAGATAGACCCTCTTTTTTCTAAGCTTTTTTGTATACATTAACCCCCTTTTTTTTTTCTGTCTGTGCCTTAATACCTTTTACCCAATAACCCCTTTTTAAAATTTTCAACTTGTTTCCATAAAATATCCACTTTTAAACAATTTAACGCAATAGGTTTAAAACATAATTATATATAAAATTTTAACAATTTTATAATTTCATCATGGCAATTTGTAACCTCTGGAGAGAAGTCACTTCCTATTTGAACTTCGGTTGTTACCTCTATGGCCCCCTTCTTAAAGTTACACACTGAATGACACCCATTCTTATTTCAGGCTGTGTATTGAATGACCCCTTATTTTTTGGTACACCTTTTACTGAAAAGGCCCCTACTTTTCCCTGATGGCCCGATACACTAACCGTCGTTTCCCAATAGGCAGTGCCCCCAGACCTTTTTAGACTGATATATGACCTTGAAATTTTTTTCATAGGCAATCAATACTCGTTGGTTATCACGGTAAAAGAGTGTGTAACTAAATGCTGCCCTCACTTGAAAGACAAACTGGAGTCAAGTACTTATTTGACTGTCAATAGACTAATAGTTTCTGAAAGATTATATTGCTTCTCTTACTCGTACTGCTACTACTGCCATGGTTACAAAGTTGTCACCATGCCAGGTGTACGGTTTAAGGTGCAAATAATATTCACCCACGTTGGCGCTTTACCTTCAAAACTAGCTCTTAAAACATGTAGTACCCCTTTAATCATTTAGTCGTAGAGGTTTTCATACATTTTAATAAAACAAATCAAACAAATTTAATATCCTAACCTTTATTTGACCTTGAACTTTTCTTGAAAGATGTGCTACTTATCGATTAAAAAAGCTATGTTTATCATAAAATTGGGAGTGTCCCTTTTAAAACAAGAATTTCACCACTTTCCTCCAACTTATCAATTTTCATGCAGCAGATTAAACTCAGCACCCTCGAATTGACCTAAATCACCTCTCAGATCTTTTAGTGTAACTTGAGTAGGGTTCAACCTTATTTTGAGCCTTTTAGGCTTGATGGATCCCCTAGTATTGCGCGTAAACAAATCACACGTCAAAGCATTTTTGAGTATTTGACCCCTGTAGAAGCTAACCTAAGAAACTGGAAGTTGATATTCCTGAATTCTTACTTGATAAAATGAATGTAATACATTGGAAAAGTTAACCAGCATATCCGCCACACCAAAAAATACGCAAATCGCCGATTATGTTCATGACATATAGTGACGGATGTTGAGTGGATTGCCGCGATTCACCACTTTGAACTGTAATATAATATATATTTCTACTAATATCGATATTTATAAATTAATTATATATTTTGCTTGTGTCAGTTATAAATTTAAGATGAGAATATTTACTAACAAAAGTATTTGAAAAGCCTTGGTGGGAAATCAAGTATACACTTTTTTGACAGAGGGTTGAACATCGTCACTATACACCAAATTCTCTGTAATGCAACATACGTCAAAATTGCAAGATTTCTAATTAAGATTATTAATTAATGAAGTATTTTCAAGGTTCGGCACTTGGCATGTTTGAAGATTTTGGTATTTAGTACCATTTCCCTTAATTTCGTAAAAATGATAAAAAATCAACATCCGTCACTATGTAATACACCTGACGATATGTAATATCAGCATAAAGATTGTATTATTAAATTTAAATTGATGTGATAATCATTCCCATTGGCAGGCGGTGAAGGTCATTAATGTTTTATTACTGAAGTTAGGATTTACAGGTTGCGAACTTTGCGTTAGATCAATGGCGACATATCCGCTAAAATCGTCTCACTTGGCCCTGTTTACCTCATCAATTTCATTTAAACTACCAAACGCACCTCTACACTCTTTGGTACAAAGCAAGAAAACGCTATTTTCTCATCCAACACGAGATGTTGGATGGAGAAATTTTGAGAAAAATGCACTTGAAATTTGAATATTTTAGGGATTTTTAGTTTTAAATTTGCCTTCATCTCTTCAGCAGACCACAAGTAGTTGATTGCATGGGAAGAGTAGCGTAGTGGATGTTTTGTTACAGAAATGGAAAGTATATTTAACTCGTCACCCATCGCCGATCCCGAGCCGGTTTAGAAGGAGAATTTGTGATTTTGAATTCGTATTATAATACTCAACATGCATTGTGTGATCGTAAATGAATTTGATAAATTTATATGTTATTTTACACTTCACAATATTGCGTTTCATATTTTATGCCTTCTCAGCGTGTACTTAACGAAATAAAAAAAAATGAAGGCTAGGCTAGGACCCGGGGCTAGGAATGCATTGATCATACTGATGATCATGTAAGGACAGTAATTGGAAGTAGTACCATACATGTACCCATGATACCGTCAACATGCTTAGTTTTTAAATAGGCTAAATTAGCCTGTCTCATGCATTTGCTTGAGTCTGGTCCCAACAACAGGACCCAATACATTACGTCAAAAGAAAGCCTCCCCATCCCACCATACCCTATGGTATGAGTCGTCTTAGATCGTTATAAATGATTTTTATATTTAGACTGCTCCAGTCCTAAAACCAGGACCGTTCCTTCGCTCCAGTCCTAAAAACAGGAACGTTCCTTTGCTCCGTCCTAAAAACAGGAACGTTCCTTCGCTTCGATCCTAATAACAGACCGGAACGTTTTTCTTTCGTTCCGTCTAAAAAACATGAACGTTCCTTCGCTCCAGTCCTAAAAACAGGAACGTCCTTCACTAACTCCGGTCCTACAACGCGTTCCTGATGCGCTCCGGTCCTACAAAAAACACGAACGTTCCTTCGCTCCTGTCCTAAAAAATTAAGCGTTCTCGCTCCGGTCCTAAAAACACGAACGTTCCTTCGCTCCTGTCCTAAAAACACGAGCGTTCCTTCGCTCCGGTCCTAAAAAGGGACGTTCCTTCGCTCCGGTCCTAAAAAAGGAACGTTCCTTCGCTCCGGTTCTAAAACATGAACGTTCCTTCGCTCCTGTCCTAAAAACACGAATGTTCCTTCGCTCCTGTCCTAAAAAAGGAACGTTCCTTCACTCCGGTCCTAAAAACAGGAACATTCCTTCACTCCGGTCCTAAAAACAGGACCGTTCCTTCGCTCCGGTCCTAAAAACATGAACGTTCCTTCGCTCCGGTCCTAAAAGATGAACGTTCCATCGCTCCGGTCCTAAAACAGCATTTGACGCACTACAATGTGAAGTTTACAACAGCAGGAAGTGTTGGAGTGAGTCCGGACTCGGACTCACCCATTGAGTCCGAGTCACTCAGACTCAGACTCGTGCTTAGTGGACTCGGACTCGGGGCCCCATGGACTCGGACTTGGGGGCCATGGACTCAGACCGGCTGGACTCCGACTCAACCCCAGTGGACTCGACTCTCTATACAGTCAACATATTGAAGACAACATATTAAAAACCACAACACACATCTCCCAAATAGTTGCACGGGGTGCACCAGATACCATTTGTTTACATGCATCAAACTTCTTAAAAATTACAAATATGCTGTCAAACTTACCTAAATCAGATGAACATGATAGTCCAAAACCAAATGCACAACTAGAGTAAATTTGTGAATCCTCACAATCAGAAAAATCAAAGGGAAATTGGGACTTGTACATTATAATATAGATACTATGTTATTATTGACATACAGATCAAGGCATGGGCAGGTGGTATCTCAAACAAATAAATACTAGTACTATAGGCTAATAGAATTTAGTCAATCGCCATCTCTCTGTCTGCATCACCTGCAGAATATAAAGGTCCGGTGTGTCTCATTGCATAAGAGATACCAAAGTTGCTTATAAACAGTGAAAAGTTAATTGAAGCAGTTTAGCAGTTTCCAGTTACTGTTGTGCGGGACAGACGTGCAGACTCACGTTCGACGATGGGTACCTTTGTCAAAGTCTTAGACATTGCGGAACAGCTTTGTACTGGACCGGGGTACTTAGTACAGGGAACCTTTACGTCGTTTTTTTGACATTGGTGGTCGGCACGAATTTTCGTAAATGTGAAATGCAAAAGATTGATAATGACTCGTCTGACATGCCCGAAATTTCAGTATGACTCCGTTGTACTAGGGGTACTGGATCAAATCCAGGCTGTATTTCTGTAAAATAGCAAAGAACCACGTCGACGCATTGATGTTACCTACTTCGCCACTCCAAATCACGGGCGAAAACATCAATTCTTTGTCCCTGAACTTGGGAAGTAAGTATTTTATCCCCATATTTTTGTGACGACCGTACTCGCATGGAGTTTTAAATAGCAATTGATTGAAGAATGAAGAGTCAACACGGTTAATCTTTAGCATCAATTTTATTGATAATGCGCATGCGCCTAAAAAAAATCGTGTTGCCCGTCGAGAATTGTCGCTGTTGACCGAATGCTGAGATTATGACCTCAGACACCCCGCCCCATTTTGGTTCGTTATCGGCCGAGTCGAGGTCTTTTGAATCAGGCAGTCGGTCCCGGGGGGGGGGGGGGTTCTCAGGGTTTGTTGGGGTACCCATGCTCGTTCCAGGGGTTCTGAAGGTGACCCCGAGGGTATACGGACAAATTTTCATTGAAAATATAACCCCTAACGGGACCAGTTTTTTTGGCGAGTTTTTAGTGAAAAATACCCTAAAAACGGACCAATTTGCAGTGAAGTTATACCCCTTTGCGGCTACCTGTTCTAAAATGACTGAATAAAGATATACTTTTAAAATATCTAATATACAAAAAAATGACACTTGTGCTAACTGCAGAAAAATAAACACTCAGGGTTATTTTGGCTGATCCAATGTTTGGGTTAAGTTTTCCTATTTGTATTCATTGAACCCGTCAGCAATCACAACTGATTTGATACCCCTCGCGGGACTTAGAACTTGATTATTGTGAGATTTGATAACCCCTATAGCGGTAGGCCCGCATTTGAAGTTAGTCCCTCTTTTTTTGGAACGAGCATGGTACCCGACCAAATCCAAGAACCCCCCACCCTACCCCCCCCCCACCCCGGGCAGTCCGTTTTAATGCTCTCTCCACGGTTTTCTATGATTCGAATGTTATGGTGGTAATGAAGTAAATCACTTGCCCAAAATGATGATGAGGTCTGTCTAATTGGTTTTACATTAAATTAAGTGGTATCTTAATGGTGTAAAAATCCAGCCATAATGTTAACACTTAAGTGTAATAAGGGAAGGGGGGGTCCACGAGGACCCAACTTTTATTTTCGTACGGGCCATTTTAAACGGTAAATTATTTTTGCCCAACGTTTTATGTATAATTGCCTAAATATCGGCTGCGCATATTTGAGGGAAAAATCAATCGTCAATGGCGTTATTATGGCTAATTAGCATAAGGACTCATTTTGGTTGGCGCTATTCAATGTTTTGCCCCTAAACTTTAATGGTGTAACCTTTTTTTACTATTTTTTTTTTAATTTCAGGAAATTTACATGTAGTTAATGTTCTCTATTATGAGTCCACATGTTATTGGAAAAGTCCTTCGGTAACGTGGTTTTTCATATTTTTGGCGGGATAATTGGGTGCGCTTTGCAAAATCGACTTTCGACCGCCATTTTGAATCGGTACAACCGATTTTAATTTTTTTTTCCTGTTTTGTGGGTCTTATTGATATACCTCATCAATGACTAGAGTTGTGGGTAGTCATGAGCTTGGTCGCTGTTTCCTAAGAGGAGACATGTATACTTGCTCCTTCCGTCAAACTAAGCCTATATCTTTCATATCTATATCTACCTCATTGAGTTCCAAGATCATCTTAACCACATTTCCACTACCTGGATTCCAATCCAACGATGCCTGATAAGAATTCATCTAGGCTACGTTTGTCAAGAAATCTGCCAGGCAATAGCTCGACTGAACAAAACAACCACACAGAGTCATAGTCGCCATCTGTTACAACAACATTGGGCTAGTGTGCCACCTGGAACTCATGACATTAAAGAATGCCTATTTACGCGGCCTGGCAAACATTTTGATTGACAAAATATAAATTTTCTTCAATTACTCTCAAATATAGTCTAGGCCATTGAAGAAACAGAGATATATTTTTTACACATAAATAACGCACCCCAAAACAGATAGGGACATTGGATATGAGGATACAGACATCCAGTTAATTTTGTAGGCCAACTTTCAGTTTTCCATAATTTAATCACAAATGTGATATTACATGAATATTGTTGACTCGTACTCACTGATTAAACGCACAAAGGTTATAGACCGGTCAAAATGTGCATAGTGTGAGGAAAACATGCCTACCAGAGAAGATTGGCAGTGCTTCCCACAATGCATTGCTTCCAATTGAGGTTTTTTGTACAGCTCCTGATGTGAATCGTTAGAGCTGAACATGGCTAATTGAAACAAGTACTGACCACAATCTGTCATTTTAGCGATGTTTCATCACTAACGATTCCAATCACTCCCTGTACAAAAACTCTTTCCATTGTAAAGCACTGCATTGTGGGAGCTAGTGATTATCTTCTCTTCATGCCTACGGCGGGCGTGTTCTTGTATTAACGCAATTTTCGTCGGCTGCTGAATTTAACGGGTCGCCGGCGACGTTACATTATAAAATCGTTCTGTTTACCCATTAAGGAAGCTGATTTGGTCTTAATCATTTCGGGTGAGGCTGTTGTATATTAAGTCTTTACAACCATGCAAATTCGATTTTGAAAAATCTTGAGGGCGCACTATTTTTCAAATGTGCCAGTGTCTCTTTCAACAACGATGGCGATCTTTTGAACACCATTACCGAAGCCGTTGCCAGCAACATCATCTCGGCGGCCGTTGCTCGCATCACCTGAAATAATGGCTTCTATTGCCGATAAGGTTAGCTCCAATGACACCCCTGAATAGGAAGGTAACCAACAAAATCAAGCCACGGTGAGTCAAGACGTATCTTGTTGGCCACACCGCCAATCCTTAAGTTGGTCCAAACCATATACTGAATAAGCGCAACAACCTAACAAGGAGATTAATTCCGTACAATAACCCGCGTTTCGAACACCAATGGTGATTTGCTAACTTCGAACCCGCGGGACGAACCCGTATTGCCGGTGGTTGGACGCCCCGACCATAGACGTAACCGGTAAGCCATGAGACCGATGCTATTAAAACCACGCATCATCACTCACGCATGAAAACAAATAATCTATAAACCAAGCGAAATGATCGATTCCCTCCAAAAAATTCTAGAAGAAACTGTATCTTAATTTATGGCATCCCAGAGAGTGATCATGAAGACACTGACAATTTGGAAATCACCATGTTTGAAGAGAAACTGGACTTAAAGATTGATCAGAGAGACATTGACAAAAGTCATAGACTAGGACGCAAACAACAACCCACTAGTAAATCTGTTGGTACCAATGGCGGTGACGCGACCGCCCCATCATAGTGAGATTCTGTGCGTACTCATTCCGTAGCTTAGTTTTCCGCTTCAAGCGCAAACTTAGGGTAACGGTATATAACTGAGAGTTTAACAACCAAACGCATGAATCTCTTGAAAGCTGCCAAGGACAGCGAGGCTATACAATCTGCTTGGTCAATGGATGGGAAAATTAACTGCCTACTTCACTCTGAAAACATCTAATTCTTTGACTGAACAAATTTATGTTTTGAAATGGTACGTTAATCTGATGGTTATGTTATGTTTTCATTCAACTCTTCCGGAAACTAACACATGTATCAAGTGAATGAGGGATATGGTCGAATAAAGGTAGAGAGAGGTCATTCATGGTAAATTTTGACCGCATTTTGTGGGGGTTCAACACTGTTCAATTTGATCTGTACTCAGTAAATAGCTCGATTCTCTTGAGGAGACTGATTTGCTTCGCCGAACGCCGTTCATTTTAATGTGAATAAGTGGGCGGAGCACAAAACGGACTACTTGATTAAAAAAAACCTTAGCTTGACACATGGGGGAAATTATCTTTGTATATAGTATATTAAAGCTAATCAAATAAAATTTCCGTTGATACCACGTTTGTAGGGCGTTGTGTTACTTAAAGATGAAAAATGGCTGGCAAAATCAGGGTCCATTTGTATATGCTATAAAAGACGTTTGGTGTCATGTGCATTATTTTCTTTAACAACCTTAACAAAATCCGAAACATCACCCTTAAAATATCGCACACATAAAAGGAAATCGCGCATTTTTAGCACTTTTTGCTTTGCATACACAGGTTCACTTTGCTACACCATATCTCTGGAACCGTATGTCAGATTTCGATCAAATAAAACATATTATAGATTGAGATGAATGTAGCTTTTGTTCCAAACACAATAAGAATATATTCCTACCTCGGAATTTTTCGGATGGTACATCCTTCGTCAGCTAGTGATTGACTGCCAATCACTCGCTGATGAAAGATGGAGTACCATATGAAAATTGCTATTCCTATTGTGTTTGGAACAAAAGTGAAACTCACCTATATGGATATTACCAACACAGGTGAATTTTCATGAACATTTTATAGATTACAAACTACAAATTTTAAGAACCTTATATTCTCATTTTCTTGCAAACTAGGTTTTGGCCAACTATCGTGGACTACCCCCCCCCCCCACTTAACAACAGCGAAAAGTAGCGGGCATAGTAATTGATAAAAAAGAAGTATAGAAAGAAAGGAAAACGTCCGCCAGCACCCATTTACCTGAAGGATGTTCCAACCATCAATCATAATAACTGTATCTCGATTTGCGTCAGTAGTGAATGACTACTCATTAAGCTATTTTTGTTGTATTCATGGGAAAATAGTCATTTAGACATGAGGCATCATGACGATCAGACGTTCTTTGGAAGCCCTAAGTTTCATTGGTCTCGTCATCTGTAGTTTTTCACCGCACAGTTATGGGCAGGAATCATGTGAGTAGAATGTTGTACATTAAATCATAAATTAGCGGTTTTAAATGGAACCTCCAAACCCCTACCCCCCCTTTTTTGGAAATTAATGATTTTGAGAATAAAAAATCGAATTATTATCGCAGACAGATATAAAACAGTGATATATTATTAGATGTATTAATCTAGATCAATACCAGAACAGCAATGCACAAATTGTTATAAATGACATTTAGAAGGTAACGGTGAAATCAATGTGCAATGTGAGGACTAAGATAACTATCAGCATTAGTGTGCAAGTTATGTCAACACGATGTTTTCTCTCCGATATTTTTCTTACCTCCGAAAAAAAACTCTATAGTGTAATAGAACAAACTAGTGTGAAAATCGCATGTAGGGCTCTAGACGACGAATTAAGCGTGAAACTAATGGTTGACCTAAAGAGTCAACTTAATCGAGTGGACTATTTTTACCGTTGTAGGTGGGATATCTTCTTCTTGCGTATGAAGGCAGCAGCTAAATATGTCTTAAGCGTTGGGGAGGCCAACTCCACTGTTGATTGGTTGGGGTTTGAGAAATTATGTCCACCGGTGGACGAAAGGTGGGCACTTCACTGAGAAATGTGATCCTCAGTCTGAGATAAAATTTTTGTCAAACTTATCATCTTCTACAGGATTACGCCGGGAAATGTAAACCAAAATGGTTCAGAGGAACCACTGACCCTTGGTTCATATAGGGTGTTCAGGATAAGAGTCAAAGGTATTAAGGGGGTCATTTCCGGATTGAAAGCCAAAAAAATGTGAAAAAAGTCAAATCTGTGTGAGAAGATAAGTCCAAGTGGTATCATTCTTAATACACCAGAACAGGAGTAATTAGTGAATAATATCCCAGAACGAATTGACAATTTGGACGGTAACGCGTTATCGTTCTTGTAATCAAACTATTAACACTTAGTGACCCCGGGGGGGGGGCGGTCCTAGGGGACCCTCAAAAGTTTTTCGCGCTGGCCGCTGTACGAGTGGGATTTTTGCGCCGAATTTTTTGTAATTTTCTTACTTTTAAAGGCGCTTGTTTCATACCAAAAAAATATAAAAATCGGCCAAGCGTTAATGAGTTATTTAGGCACTTGGGCACTAACGGAAGTCAACTGAGATATTTAAAAAAATCCACAGTAACCAAGCTTTTTTGTGATATATGGTCACACCAACCTATAAGTAAACATTTAATGTCAACATTAAAAGTAAACTAACCCTTTATGTCTGAAAACAAACAAATTCATTGTGGACGTTGCTAAACCGTTACTGGACCAAGGTCTATGGGAAAATGACGTGCATTTTGCAACACCGTTAAAAATCCAGGATTCCTAAAAACTGCAAGTTTGTGTAAATATATGTAATTTGGATCTTCTAGATTAGATATCAACATGAAACAGTACTGTCAAAATATATCTATACTATAAAGATCGAATTCCGCCATGATGTTTGTCCTGGAGGCTGACATGGTGACCCAGGAGGTCGCCTGTTGGACCGCCTGTTGGAATGTGTACCGTCTGATTCAGGTGATTCCCCTTCCCATCGTGTCTGGCGATGCCGGGGTTTCTGATTCAACAATTGTTCAACATGATGATAGATGATAAATTCATTGAAATTGCAAAAAACGTGTGACACAGTGTTTTTTAGTTAATGCGATTGATTTCGGTGGGGTGACGAAGAGTAAATACGTAAATTAATTAAAAATGAGGGACTTCGTCCCGGTAAGTAGTTTATTCAGTTCGTGGTTAATTATGACATTGCTCCAGTGAGTTTGACCTTTGTGATATTCAATGTAAAATATTCTTGGTGATGAAAAGAGAACAAGAAGGCCTACTGCAAAAAACAGTCAAGATTGATTTAGATTAAGGATTTTATTAATTTTTTATTTTTTTTATTTTTTGAGTGTATTTTGGTGCAAAAATTCGTGACCTTTGTGTTCAGTAAGTAATATCGTGTGCAGGCCTGATCGCGTGGGGGACGCTAAGCAGACTGTCATGGTGGTACTGGTGCTACACTAATTACTACAGCAACATTGGTACTTCATCGATAAATGTGTTATGCAAATCAATTTCTTGTGTCAATATGTGCATGAAAGCTGGTTTCAAAATACAAACACGATGCCACAAAAACAAAGTAATAGGAGCTTATTAAATGATCGCTCATGAAGGCTGACATGAAATTTTTCAAAAACCGGGGCTTCAACCTGTCAAACAGAAGAGTGTACGTGATCATACTGTCATTACGTGTGAAAGCAGCTATAGTCCGGCGGGAGCCACTCCGGAGCTCCATAGACGATAACGGAATAAAGCGGAAAACAAGTGTTACGTGAAGAGTCATCTGAATCGATTGCCCTTTTAACAATTGTTCCCGGACTATGAGTACGCCGGACATAATTACTTTTTTTCTATACCAGTTCAGGATGGTAAAAGGGTGAGTTTCATTTTGGTCATATTGTACTCAAAAAGTTCTGCAATGAATGACACCAAAAGAAAAACACCAGAGGAAAAAAAAACATCTTTTTGGTATTTTTAAGCAGTTTCGGGTTCTTGCAACATGGCTGAAACATTGTTACTCCATTGTTTTACACGGGTGACATTCAACGTGAAATTGCATTGTACATGGTGTATAAAATTGACCCCACTATTAGTCATAATGTGGTTACTCTCACACACACTGTAATTATTACAGCCATTTTTATAGCAAAATACTGTAGAATTAGAACGGTATTTGCGTAATTTGGAATAAAGCAAAATACTGTACTATATTATTATGAATAAAACATTGATTTTCAATTATACAATTTAAAGAGATATGAAAAATATTGTATTTGGTTATAATTTCAGATTTGAACTATTTTAAATAACTATTTGTTTGTTTTTGTAAGAAGGACTAAAAATTGAAATATATCACTCCGATCGGGAAAACACGCGTCCCCCTAGAGTCGCAGAACTGGCTAGTCAAAAATGAATTTTTGAGGTAGGCGAGTTGAAATGAAAGTGTTGATTTAAAGCTAAAAAAAAAAGGAAATAAAGTATAAGCAGTATTTGAAAATCTGGAATAATAATCTTCCAGGTTCATGTTACTTAAAACTTTTTCAAAGTTGATATATATGCCTCACATTCGTTGTTTCCTGCACAACAAAAGGAATAGAAGCCATGCATATTAAATAGTGATGACCAAAAGTCCTGACATGAAATTGTTAAGCCGGGGGGACTTTAGACTTTAAAAATGTTAAACATGATACTATAGAGTGTACGTGATCATCTGTCATTTAAGGTGTGGCAGGAGATATTGTCCTCCGGGCTCACAGTCCGGGAACTATGGTGACCAACTAGAGCAACGATTCTGTTGACTCTTCACGTAGCATTAGCTTCACGCTTTATTCCGTTGTGTCTATGGAGACCGGATACGAATATGCCGGACCATATCTCCTTTCACACCGGTGTTTTTGTAGAAGTTTTTATTATCCGCCGTACTCATAGTCCGGGGAGATCTAAGTCCTAGGTTTTTTAGTCGGGAGTGTACAGAATTTCTAGAAACTATAGTCGTCGCGACTATAGTTATCAGGTTTGAAAGTCCGGCACGTGGAGATGCAAGTCCGGGGTGGGACTACACTCCTTAGAATTAGGGTCCAAAATGTGATGACGGGGATTTTGCAGACAACAGAATTCAGTTGTTATGGTATATAGCTTCACAAAAATGGTTGTCTCCAAAAAGGCGGGGGGGGGTAGGGGGGGGGGTACGGGGGGTACGGGGGGGTCATGGTAGCCCGTTAGTATACATTCATTGCCCAATTCTTAAGATTATTGTGTCTAATTATCCAACGGCTGGACCGATTTAACTGCTGAAATTGTAATCAGATGCTTTTGGTGATTATGCTTCCATGTAAGGCAGACAGAATATAATCATAAACCAGGGGCCGCGCCAGGGGGTGGCAGGGGGGGCGGCCGCCCCCTGAGATTTACGCAAACAAATTCAGAACAGATCGGGTCACCCACCTTCAAATTTATGTAACAGGGAAGGAAATTTTGGGTGAAGGTGAATTGGAAGCAAAAGTGGTTGGAATTATGGCCAAAATTGGACATTTGAGAGTAGTGTATGCCATGAAATATAAGACACACCGAATGTTGGTAGGAAACCTATCACCGAATTGGTTACAATTGTCCCGATAATTCAACTATAACTACGTGAATCGAAATAAAATGTGCAAGGATTAAAGACAAAAACTTGACCATTAATGCAATCAATATTATCATAGATTTGTTGTTGCCCACCTTATCAACCACTTATTAGTTGTTAATATTAAAATCTTTTATTCTAATTGCAAACAACGAAGTCCTAGTATCGATAGTAACCTTCCATGGGGAAGCTGAAAAGTCTTCAATACCAAAACTACACCTATTATACATATTACGAAGTTTTGACGGTTCAGTTTTATTCAATTTGAAAATATTGATAAAATTGGGTTTTTTTGTTTGGGGGGGGATTTGAATCTCCTCTAAGCTATAACTCCCCTCAATTCAATCAGCCAATTGGAATGTGACTAATACCTGGCGTATACTTCTCTCTCATGCATTCGATTACAATACTACCCTTCCATTGCCTTGGTATTGCTTGAATATACCGTATCACCTTAACCCTCGTCTATCACCCACCCTGGTTTAAACGGTGAGGGCGCTTTTTCAAAATGGCTACCAATGCAACCACCCCCCTTCGGGATGGAGGAGAGAAGAGGAGATAGTACCAACATGTCTAGCACAACACAGAAAACATTACAGGCCACTTGATTTTGATACCAGTGGATGCTTATGGTCCTCCTCCTTCCTTTGATACCACCAAAATGAGTTACCAACATGCCTAGGATTACGTCACAATAACGTCATAAGTTCGCTGTTAGCAAAAATTTGTCAATTTCCTATAGACACATCATAGGGGAAAATTCAATTTGTCACAAAATGTTTAGGAGGAATATCCAACTTTCATGCGGTTTTTGGTCTGCTTGATAGAAATAACGAGTTTTATATAATGAGAGCATTTTAGTGCTATTATAATAATGTTTTTGAGTCCTAAAAGTGCGCAAATATCAATTTTCCACCCTATCTTCAGTATTTTCATACTTTCCTCAAAATATGACGTATAGTGACGTCATTCATAATGGGGTGTGCACGTATTTGAGAAAATTGAAAGAAGAGAAGAAGAAACTCTAAGCTTCCCTGTGGTACAAATTTACAGGAATCACATGTTGAGTAACGAAAAATCACCAGGGGTGGTAACCCCCCCCCCCCGAGAGTTTTGTTACAAAAATGGCTCAGGTAGAAGAGGGTTAAGTCAAAACCTGAACAAGTTATATCAGATGCTTCATAGCTTGAAAGATCGACTGAGGTGCCAGAGCCTCGTATATGAAGACATTTGTTGAAGAGCCAATTATCAAGCCCTGATTGGACCAGCGCCGATGTGGCAGGCCAGAAAATTCCTCCAACCAGATAAACATGGTTGAAGTTAAATGATGGCGCACTGGGATTCAAGTGGCCATCAGGAGAGTTGATGCCACTAGAGTTGTTTGACATAATAGTAGAGGAAGAACAATTATGATAAAGAAGATAGACAAGTTTAAGACAGAATCAAGAGGAAGGAGAGGAGGAAAGAGATATCAATTTCTGAATCGGATAGACATTATATCGAAAACTAACGAACAATGTTGACATAATAATTCAAAAGCAACAGGAGCAGCTGCATTTATAAAAAGAATCGTATACCAAGGAAACAGCATTGCTTAACAGACTCGCCAATCGAACAATATACCAATGATTATTAAAATTGAAAATTCTTCTTATCGTATCCAAACACGCGGTTCTCAAATATGATCAGAAGGTGGGTACAATGTCGGGCTGCTTCCCTGAATTCTGCAATTGTCCTTGTATGTGCATTGCTGCACCAACACTGGGCAGACACTAGTGCTCCGTGTACTGATCTGATTCCAGGTAGCATCATTCTGCAAGGGAACCTTTGATAGACCGATTCTGGATTCAAGCAGCTGAGACACCGCCAATCAGCTCACGAGAAGCCAGCCCCATGCAGAAGACGCTCACCAGGCTCAATACCAATAGATGCCACTTGGTTGACAGCAAGTCTTTCTTTCCACAAGTCAACTCCCCCAAACTCCTTAGAGACTGTTTCAAAGGACCAGACTTGCCTAAGAAACTACCCGGACCTAAGGCGGTCAGCAGCCAGCCTCTGTCCAAACACAGGGCGCTCCATACCAGATACTTGGCAGCTATGCTCCTGCATGCTACGCTGCTGCATGTATAAGTTGTCCGCTGGAGCTGGCCGAAGACACCCCGCGACAAGCCGGCAGGAGGCATCCAACGACGGGTCAAGCTTCTGGGCTGACCCCTCCATACAGGGTAAGCATACTCCACACATGAGCAGCACAGGGCAAGCGCCGTCGATCTCAGGGTATGCGGGCATACAGGGTAATGGGGGAAAACCCTTGTGGGGGTTCAGGGGCAAAGACCCCGGAAGCTTTTGAGTTTAACTTGTTCGAGTGCTTTCGGAGAGGAGTTATGTCCTTATCTTGAAGCAGATGAACTATGCTGAACGTGGTGGGGGTCCAGAAGCTCTTGGGTTTTAGCATGTTTCAGCGCATCCAGAGAGCTCTCGGTTATCTCACAATCATGAAGCAGATGAACTTTACTGACCCTGGCGGGGTCCAGTGTTCGGAGCCTGTGGAATCTCTTGAGTTAAATAGCATGTTTGAGTGCCTTTGGAGAGATCTCAGTTATCTCATTATCTTGAAGCAGATGAACTATACTGCCCCTGGCGGGTGGTCAAGGTGATGGAGCCCGGGAACTTCACAGTTTTAGTATGTTTGAGTGCCTTCGGAGAGCGCTCAGTTATCTCATTATCTTGAAGCAGATGAACTATGCTGAACGTGGCGGGGTCCAGGGGCCGGAGCCCCCAGGAGCTCTTGGATTTTAGCATGTTTCAGCGCATCCGGAGAGCTCTCGGTTACCTCACAATCTTGAAGCAGATGAACTATACTGTTCTTGGTGGAGTACAGAGCTCTTGAGTTGAATAGCATGTTTGAGTGCCTTCGGAGAGATCTCAGTTATCTCATTATGCTGAAGCAGATGAAATATACTGCCCCTGGCGGGTGGTCAAGGTGATGGAGCCGGGGGGAATTCACAGTGTTAGTATTGTTGAGTGCCTTCGGAGAGCGCTCAGTCTCATATCTTGAAGAGATGAACTATGCTGAACCGTGGCGGGGTCCAGGCCGGAGCCCCCAGGAGCTCTCTGGATTTTAAGCATGTTTCAGCGCATCCGGAGGAGAGCTCTCGGTTACTCACAATTTGAAGCGATGAACTATATGTCTGGTGGAGTTTTTTTTTTTTTTAGGAGTTTTTTTTTACAGAGCTATGAGTGAATAGGCATGTTTGAGTTGCCTTCGGGAGAGATTCAGTTATCTCATTATCGAAGAAGATTGAACATACTGCCTGGGACAATAACAAAAATCACCAAACGGTTAGTTTTTTAATTTTTATTTTTCCGGAAACATCATTTCAGGCCTCCGCCGGGTGGTGTCGGGCAATTTTTCCCCCCCCTGTGCCCCTCCCTAGCTACGCCCCAACCTGCTTCCGATTGTGGGTCTATAAGAGTGCAGTCCCAGTTGACTCCTAAAGTACAACAGGGACTATCACAGTGAGCCAGGGGCGCCTCAGACCAGGTCCTCAAAGGTGACGCCTGGCAACGGCCCCCCGAGCAGAGGAAAAAGATAAACCTCTGCCGGATGGACTTGCGCGCTGATGGTTCTCCTCACAATAAGTGGCGAGCCCATCTAAAGGCCCTTTGAGTCTCCCTTTGACATCTGCATCCTGTGCGCCAATTCCAAGATTGACTTTCCAGACAAAACGACACTCTCGGGCCGGTTGCCGGTGTAAAGAAATTGAGTGTCCCCCATGAGAGAGTGTCCTAGCTACCATAGCAACATGTACGGAATAAACCGTGACCTTGTATACGAGGCCATTTGGGTAGAGAGCTGAAACAAACGATGCATACTGCACTCAATGGCGAACACAATAGACAGATGGGTGGTAGGACACTCAGTCACGCGGACACGGTAGTTTATGACACCGGCACAGATGCCGAACAGGAGAGGCATGAGCACGCTCCCCTGGGGCATTCCATCCCTGAGCCCACATAGACCACAACCAAACACCTGTGTGCTGAAGTACGTTAGTAATTTCTTAACAACAACTTATGTGGACGCGTTTGATTGCGTCACTACGTGTACACTCCTTGCCTGAAACTCTCGCAAGCAGGCATAGTAAGAAGCTTGTTGCTGACTTAGTAACCATCCGTTAAGACTCAAGAAACCATGGCTATGCGGTTTCAAGGTGATCAGCGAATAAGGAGGCTGTGGTTGTGGTCTAGTATATAGTAAGTCATAGACCATTTTTTACATAAAGCGCCCTCAATATACACACTTGAAAGGTTACCTACTTCATTTTTATGTGTTTACTTTACCTCAAACTAATCCACAGGTGCATGACAAAGTATATAATTAGGTGACACCGGCATTCTGCCTTCAAAGAGGCATTAAATGTGTAAATACACGGTGTTTCATTGTTTTGGTGGCCATTTTGAAATATGACGCCCTCTAGAGACAGGTTAAGCATGCCAAGAGGTGTTCAACTATTCCTTGGTGTGTTTTGGTGCGACTAAGTAGTCACATAGTGCATGAATTTGGAGAAAAAATTAAGATATATGTTAAAAAAGGGCATTAGGTGAATATTGGCCGCCATTTTGAAAAAGCACCCTCACTCTTTAACCCAGGATGGGGATTTTGCAGACAACCTGATTTTGATAGCTATATGTATAAGGTTTCCAAAAATAGTGGTCTCCAAAAATCCCCGGGGGATGACCTAATAGTGTGTGTGTGTGTTAAAAAATGTGGTCGACCACATTTGAAGAAGTTTTTGATCACAACATCAAAATAAAATATTCCCTGGGTTTTAACTTTCTTCTGATACCTAATCTCAATTTGGATGGCGTAAAGTGGGGGACGAGGTTGTCGATCTGGTTACCCACCTTTAATACACTGTTAAAAAAATTTCCGTAAATTTACGGAAATTTCTGGCAGCAGTATTTCCAGACATTTTTAGGGTAAATTTACAGAAATTTCTGTCAATTAACGGAACTTTGACAGTAATTTTACAGAAATTTGTCTCATATTACGGAAAAAATGTTTATTTTAACAGAATTTTTCCGTAATTTAAAATTACGGAACCAAAAAAAAAAAGTCCGGAAATATTGCTGCCAGAAATTTTTGAAATATTTCCGTAAATCAACATGTTTTATGTTTTTTATTGTTATTGTTTTCTCAAACAGATTTTCCGTAAATTTACGGAAAATCTGTTTTCTTAATTTACGGACATTTTTAACAGTGTAGCACTGGGTTTTACTCGTCATACCTTGCAGAGTTCAGATGCACCAACCGATAGACCATGGGACGTGGACCAAATAACCAACTGTATAACAAATTCTGTAGTCCCCATCTGGGGGCTAAGGGAAAACCAAGTGTAAATTCATAATAAATTATTACGATCACATAACTGTCTGTTCCCGCACATAAAACTGGCACATTTTCTTAAAAATATACAAAATGTCACCTCAATTTCTTTTTCCCAATATCAGAGACCAATGGATATGTATAGACTTCAGCTAACCATGAGCTAAAGATATTACAATGGGCCGGGTATGTAGGGCCATTGTTATAGCCAGGTGTTACCATCTCCACGATTCGGGTTGAGTGACAAATACCCGTCCTCTCTCACAATACCAGTGTACATTATAATATAGGTCGTTGACACTAAATTTTCTTCTGAAAACGCGGTAAATTGAATAGAAATGAAGTTAAGCAATAAGTTACGGATTTTGGTTCTG
>JAMKCH010003748.1:0-81182 GCA_023653785.1 Ophioderma brevispina
CCGCAAGAAAATGTTTAATAACTATTACTCGCATCGGCAAATGGCGTGTTTTCTAAAACCAACAAGAGTGAAAGTGGTGGTACTTAAAAAATATCCTTCTTAACATAAACCATAAAAAATTTGTAACACAAACTCAAATATTGACCATGTTCTTTAAACCTTGAGTATGTTTTCTAACCGCAGCAAGGGTGAATTAATCGGGTTCTCAACCCGCATTACATATTTTCTAAACATAATTACTCGCTCGCAATTATGATCCTTACCAAACTCCATTACATCCTTCTTTTTATAAACAAGATTCAATTTTAATGATCCTTCAAGTTCGAAACAACACTCTAACTTTCCAAAACAAGCAAGGATGAAGATCGTTCTGTAACCTGCAATTAAAGTCCCGCATGAAATGTTTTCTAACATTTACTCGCACCGCAATTGAACATGTTTTCTAAATACTAATCCCAAGTGGGTCTGTCTTTAAACACAAATGTTTTATATCATTTAACACATTTTTGTAAACGCACTTAACGATGTTTTTTTCTAACCCTTCTTGACAAGTTACAGGTTGATCTTTCCTATCACAATTTAGATATTTGGAAACAAAAATTCAATTTAAGATCCTTCTAAGTTTATCATTCCTACGTGTTTCTAAAACAAACAAGGGTGAAGTTGAATCGTTCTAATAACCCAAAATTAAAATGTTTCTAAACATAATTTCTCGGCATCGCAGTTGAATCGTTTCTTATCAACCCGCAATTCAAATATGTTCTAGACATAATTTACTCGCATCGTAACTCCATTATTATCCTCCTGTTATAAACAAGGTTTCCATTTTTTTCTAGTCAAAATTTAGCATATTTTGGAACCCCGTTAGTTTTAACCAAGAAATGTTCTAAACATGAGAAAAATAGCCAATTTGATATCTTAACATGACATTAGCTCATTTTTAGTATTTGATACCATGTACGTGCATATTGAAAATTGTAAGTGAGATTACAAATCTATACTGAGATATTTTGGTCATTTTGAGACATGGGCTTTGAAGTTTCACAAAACGTTTTGTTAAAGGTCCAGGAACAATGGCTGATTAGACATTTCTAATTCTTTCTACATTTTCGACCTCAACAGTATCCTGATCATAATCGCAACACAGATTTTTTAAAAGTGAACATCGGGAAAGTGTTTAATTTCAAAAAGGATAATATACCACAAACTGACAGGGCCTTCTCCTGCTTTTGCGAATGCGATCAAGATGCTGGAAGTTGGATTTGACCACCCGTTTAATGACCGGAAAGTCAGAGTAACAAGTTGTAAACATAGCTCACACGTGGGCTAAACGCACCGCACACTCCAGATATCCTTCCTTGCGGTTTCTTTGCTGGAAACTTGAATAAAGCTCTTCTGTTCTGATTCTCCTTGTCTGTACGGTCACCGCTGGTGTAGCCGTCGACAATACAGCAATATAATCGTAATTTTAAGGCATCACATCAAGAAACATTATGCAAATGATACAACACGTACGACGCATAATCATGAATAAGTCAACGTGTACGTATTCAAGAAAACTGGGCCACGCGAACGTTCGTTCCACGATGACGATCAAGATGCGTATCGCGTATTTGTTACTTGGACGTCACTTCTGGGTCAACGCTTGCCAGCCAGCGATAATACCTTCATTTTGGAATTTCCTTTGAAGCTTGTCCAAAACACATGATATTATGGCCCAATTTTATCAATATACGTTTTCCTCATACTGGCTTCATGCAGATTTTACATTGAACCAATACAATACTATAAATGAACATTTTTTGGTGGTAGTATAAGTTGTTTTAAAGCATGCCATGGCCTTTACTCATTATTGTTTTGCGAACTATCATTTCCCACCCTTATTTTCATACTTTCTTCAACTTAACGGCACGTACGTTCATAGTGACTATATATGCAATGTTTGTAAAGGCTCAATTTGATACCAATAGAAATGCGTAACTCTATAAGCCATCGCGTGGTACCTATTTCTAGGAATTAGATGCCCAGTAAGTGAAAATTTGGGGGGGGGGGGCATTCGACTTTTGTTCGATGGTGTGCGCGCCGCGTGTGTTGTTAGTGGTTACAATTTTGGTATTTGGGTTGCATGTTTCTGTGTATTACATGACAGTGAGATTTGAATACTTTACGTGTGTATATTTTGGTTTTAATAATGGTCATTCTATTGTTTTTATAATAGTTAATTTTACATATTTAAAAAGAAATTTATGTAATCTTAATATTTAAAAACAAAGATTTTTTAGTTTTTTTGTTTTTTTGTCTTGTGTTTTTAAACAAACTGCCAATAATAATAATGATAATAAAATTATGTAATTGATTCCAGGTTGATTTCATAAGTATTATTTTAAATCAATCTTATCAGCAATTTGTAACGATTAATTTTTCATGGTCTGGAAAAGGGACACCACAAAAATTCTAAAAAGTATCCAACACTAATTTATGTTATATGTAATTAATTTGTCTATTCTTAAAGGCACTCTCAATGAATTTTCTTAAATAAGAAACATCGAAAAAAATGAAGCATCAAAACAATCTGTTATTTCCATGTCTGCGACAAGTTCAGGTGTCTAACATACCCTGCAAGTGATAAGACGAAAACACAGAATAAGGCAAAAAATTTGATATTTAGTAATTTACGGTCCGTACCCGCACGGGACACTTACTCCACCACGTAATTGAATGGAGATTCGTATCTTTGAACCTGCTTTTCTTCCTTTCCGATAATTATGGAATGACCAGACTTAATCTTTCACTTTAAAGCTATTCTGCGATTTCAAATATTTGAACTCTTTTCGGGGGGATCACGGATAGTGCCTGAAAACTCATAAAAGCCACGGTTAAAATTGTATAGTGCCATAATGTGGAGAATGCGGCAAAATGGCTACTTTTTCAGTCCAAGTGGCACTCCCTAATTTCTAAAGGCGATCAATATTTTATTTTTTTCTTTTCACTAATAGTATGTCTTAGAGCATCTATAGTGCCTTGTGCAGAGGTTTGCCGGAATTATTGGAAATCTTTTCTGGATGTAGGTCTCCAGGGCCCCCCCCCACCCTCCCACTAATGTGTGTAAAAAGACCTTATCCATTTGAGTGGCTAAGAATGTAAACTATAAAGAGTACATACAATGTACTTTGCTTTGTCGTAATTTATCTTGTGACTTGTAAAGTTTACAGTATTATACGCAGCATTCATTCTACCAAATAAATATGGGGCCTACCTGTAAAAGTATATGTATATGTAAAAGATGGTCTAAATTATAGTCAGGTTTTGATTAGGTTGGTGTGGTAATCAGTGCTATTTTATCCCTACATATTCCAAAGCTCAATAAATAAATTACGATTTATGTTATTAGCATGCGATTAAAATTAAATCCAAGTTATCTCGACACGTGTTGCGGATTTTGTCCCTCACCATGATTTACAATCCAGGCACCGCACACTCGCTTGTGACCGTAGGGGACTTTTGGCCCCCCCATTTGTCTTTCGCGCTAATTTTGGCACTTGGCGTCTCAATCCGTTTCAGTGGTTCATAAAAAATTTGCCCCTCCCACCTATCCCCTATTTCTAGTTAATGCCTGCTTCCGTTGGGACCTATTTTTGAGTCCTTCTTGTTTTTAATTTGGCTCTTATTAACATTCGGGAGACTTTTGTGTGTAGAATTATTCTGTACAGTTTGAAGGAAAATGAAGTTTGCATGCCAGTTGTATGTGAACCCCGTTTATGGGGAGGACATTTCATATTTGCATGTTCATATTTTGGAAAGAGTGCCCAAATTTGACCTGGTGTAAAAAAAAAACAACAAAAAAAATAAAAAAATTACTTCATAAATATGGTTATCAGCCATTAGCCCGCTTATTGAGCTCGATAAATTCTTAGCTTTTCTGGCAAGAAATCCTTGTTGTCGTATTCTGCGCAACATATTCAACAAAGTGATCACTTGTTATTTTGGCATGCCCTTAAAGTAAACTCAATGCACTTTTATCACATGAAAAATTTGGTCAATACACTTCCACTTCTGAATATGGGTGGGAATCGACTACTTCCTCTTCTGTCTCCGGTGGGGAATTAGGTAAGATAGAGCTAGATATTAACATGTCAATTGTGTTAATTCCAGTGGGACATATATGAAATTTACAAAACATTTAAATTGTCAAGTGCTTAATTCATTAAATATATTGTCATGGTTATAAGAGTGATTTGTGCCTAAATATCTAAATTATATGGGTATACTGTGATGGTGCCTTTTATTATTTTCATGATTATAAGAAATGATTTGTGCTAATATTGTTAACTTTATTGGTATCACTGTGATGGTGCCTTGATTTAATACCTCCTCTGATATGGGGAGTTACGTAAAGTGCTTAATGATGTTAATAGCCCAAACTATATCTATTTGTGAATGATTTTGGCATTTGTGATTACGACCAAACGGGCCGTTTTGGCGCGGTTTTAGATGTTTGCTTGCTGCTCATAATAGTGAATTGCCATTTAGTGTTAAGTTGCATTACGAGGTCTCTTGAAAATGGTCTTGTTTGCTGCTGCCCTTGTCAGAATTCTGAACAGGTCTGCATGTTCAACGGCATCAATGCCTTCTCATAATCAATAACCCCCCCCCCCCACACACACACATACAACTTTAGTTGATATTGAAGTATTGTTCTGTGAGTCGGTTTATTGCACGTAAGTGGTCCATTATAACGTTTATGGTTTTAGAAATTTTCTCTAGTACAAAGTTGCTAGAATACCAGGTTGATTATGGTTCACTATTCATTCGGAGCTTATTTAAAATCATGACTACAATGATGGGGAATAAATAGTTTGAATACTCACCGCCATTCCCTACATTGCTCATTATCCGGGCTAGAGAAACATACAACATGTACAAGCTCCTGTTATCACTCAATGAAAGCCCAACTTTCCCCTTCCCCAACCCAATCAATCAATGTTGGGGAATTGGCAAGACTGCTGATAACAATATCTCAATCAACATTGGATGAGATTGGGGAACAGCTTTCCGTTAATCGTTCAAAAATGTTCCAACATTTATTTCCAAGATTGTAGTTACTGAAATCGATATGAATCAAGAGTGTTTTCTTCTCAACAGGTGGTATACATTTCTAAACAATAACAAAACATGAGTAGAAAATAATCTTTCCCTAGAGGCATCCAAATTGGAAGGCTGAGCTTTCGACACTCTAGCGAATGCCATCATCATAGCAAACTAAACAGTCATGGTGTTGCACCTTATATACACCAGTGAACAAAGGGGGAGAGAACAATAACCGATGGTCAAAGGATACCCCAGTAATTAAGTTTCCGGTTACAAAAAATTACAAAACAAAACATATTTAAATTGAAAATGATAAATACCCTCAACTGTAGTCCGTGAACGTCATACGACTCTTACGGCATGGCTCTGGCGGCTAAGTCTAGTTTAAAGCGTCCCTTGGTGACGATTTGAGGTGAAGCCCCTGCAGCTCAGAGGAAACTGACTGATTAAATGTATTTTAGGAACTCTATTTTTCACACTGCTGGTTTGCACCTGTTTTGTACGACTGTGTTGACCACTAGAAAATATATTTGTAATAGACCTCTTAAATAAAAAAAAGACCGTTTATAATACCCGACAGCATGAAAATGATACCTTTTCCGGTTCAGATCATGTCACTAAAACATTGATTTCTATTTTCACAAGCAAAATACACACAGGTCGCCAGTGATTTTTGGTATAGAAAGAAAGAGAAAGAGAGAGGCTAATGCTCAAAATTGCGTGTTTTTCATAAAAGAAACACTTTTTGTAATTAGAATCGGGATCTCCTATTTGATTTAACGGCGGAGCTGGAAATGCTAACTTCCTGTCCGTGCATTGTGAAACAGTGCCATCTCACGCAAATGACCTCTAACTTGACTTGCCTGAACCAAAGGAAAAACTAGTGGATGAGTGTAAACACGTACAAGGCGCTATTTTATGGCTATTTCATATTGCAAGGACGTTTCAAACAGCCACTGAATTATTATCGGGATCCGATATTAATTATCCAGATTAGAACAAAATCTTCTTTTGTGATACAAGGCAAGTTCAAGCTCAATATTTTTATAAAATCGAGGGGGCTCTTTTTCGTGGCCTGTTTCAGACACTTGTCACAACCTCCTGAGGGACATTTGTGTACTAACGGATACATGTTATGTTCCGTGCTCCATAAACATTGTTTAGTCGCATCATCTCCAAAAGAAAGTTTTGTTACATTATATCGCACAGCGGTTGTGAAAATAGTGAATAGGTTAATTAAAACTCTAATATATACAACCCCACTCCACTCCGCTGGTAGTTGGGTCATCTGGAGTAATTCCGTGACCGTGGAGAGCAGAGGATCATGTCTTCTGTGAAGTTTAGGCAGCGATACTGTAGGGCAAGAGATTACATGACTACAATACATCCACCTGTTATTGAATTTCAGAGGTGTACAAGTTGTACAGGTGATCTATTATACTTTTGGTATTTCCACCGTTTGCAGCAGACCGCGAGTCATAAGCAAGCACTACCCTGTCCAGTGACCGCGAAGTATTTACGATCCTAGCAGCGATCGAGTTGGCCGGCCACCGAAAGGTATGTTCATACTTCATCGGCAGACGTCTGCCGACGCTGGACTTTTGAACATGCTTTACGCACTAGATGCAGGAACATACGCGTTGGGTGAAAAGCATGTTCGAAAGGCTAGCGTCGGCAGACGTCTGCCGATTAAGTATGAACGCGCCAGAAGACGGGCGGCCAATTTCATTGTCCGTGCCGCGGTCTTTATCATAGGGTGTAGGACATGGTTTTGGGAATGACAATAAAGTCGGCTCTGGAGCAGAGCTATGGAAAGATTAATAATTTGAGACCATTGTTAAGAAATCGATGAAATATTAAAGATTTAAGCTTAAGTGATGACCTTTGACATTTGACAATTTTGTCTTGTATAACCATACGTTGTAGGTAGTACAAAAAAAAAAAAAAAAAAAAACATAAGCAAGCACTACCCTGTCCAGTGACCGCGAAGTATTTACGATCCTAGCAGCGATCGAGTTGGCCGGCCACCGAAAGGTATGTTCATACTTCATCGGCAGACGTCTGCCGATTAAGTATGAACGCGCCAGAAGACGGGCGGCCAATTTCATTGTCCGTGCCGCGGTCTTTATCATAGGGTGTAGGACATGGTTTTGGGAATGACAATAAAGTCGGCTCTGGAGCAGAGCTATGGAAAGATTAATAATTTGAGACCATTGTTAAGAAATCGATGAAATATTAAAGATTTAAGCTTAAGTGATGACCTTTGACATTTGACAATTTTGTCTTGTATAACCATACGTTGTAGGTAGTACAATTTTAATCCTTGTAACAAGACGAACATTTTGGCTACCTTTTTACAGCAATCCAAGCATTTTTCATTTTTGACCCCTGGATTTCGCCCACACTATCACGAGGGGCACATTAACCTTCACAGAAGACAAATCCACTGAGATACTCTGCTCTCCACGGTCACGAAATTGCTCCAGATGACCCAACTATGGTCTTTTCATTTTATATGCATATTGCATATCAACTATTTTCTTATACAACCTGACTCTCATTCAAGTAATCCTTTTAATTGTTATCTTTTAGAAATCATAATTACCAAGTAATTGTGTACTATGTAGGTCGGAATTTTGCCTCAACATATTTGCATCATTTCTGAAAAGATATTGTATATCATTCGTGATGCATCGCACAAATACTGCTTATAGTTGCTACATATGTTACATATATCGATGGGTATATATCTCTATCAGCTTCTATCCTAAGAACTATAGCTGATAACGGAATGGTGCATCAACTGTAGGGCTTCAGAATTTCAACTAATTTGTCAGGAAATATAATATGGCAGTGTTATAATTTGGTGTCAGATCACCAATGCGTGGTAAATATTGCCCGAATCATGTTTACAGTTTTTACATATCTTTCAATAGGGAACCTTTAGCAAAGAACGACCGAGCTCTGTGCTCCTTCAGTGAAGGTTATGTTTCCTAGTAATGCACCCTTACTCGCTTTCATTTCATGTCATTTCACTGAGCCGTATAATAAGTATTAAAATTGCAATCTGAATTAGAACGTGTCACCAGTATCAAATATTTTCAAAGTAAACCTCAGCATCAAAGTCAAATGCGTAGATAAAGGGATATCCTTCACGGCCCAAATTAGACGTAGAAATGAAGCTAATAGACAATTGGTTATGTTTCGTCACCCCTCTTATTCAGAGATTTAAAGAGTAAACGGGGAGTAAAGAGTCAATCGAAAATGTTTCCATATTTTATATGATCTATGATTTTCTTTGGTTTTCTTTTAATGGCAGGCAAGCTGACTCTATTAAAAGTACAAATTAGCTGTCAAACGATTAATTACAGCGACCTAACATCACCTTATAAGTATTACTGACGATTTTGCATTTTTGAAGATATTGCTATCGTAAGATTCCCAATATTACCAGCTTTAAGTTATATAAATTGTTACGGTTTCTGCTTTCTTTGAAACCTAAATTTTTTCACTTCCAGAAATTTTTTTTTTCTGGACTCTGGACAAATTTCCCCGGTCGCTTTGCAGGTTGTTTTGAGAAACTGGGTGTGATATAAGGTTATGGTTTGTATCTAGCATCGTGGCAAATATTATATTGATAAGGGTTGGACCATATCGAATAGGTAGATACCTCGGATATTAGACCAAACGATTCGTAATCCAGAGGTCTCCATTTCGAACACCACTTTAGCCACATTTTATTTGCTATCTAATTAATTCAATTCTGATTTTTGTACGTAAATATATTCGCTTGAAAGGAAAACAAACTAATTTTATTTTGTGAATGAAATAAGAAAAGGGCATTTTTGATTAAGCTCATTATGGTTAAATCGTAAGACATAAAAAAATCGTGGGAATTTTTGTCAACATTCTTGTAATATGGTATCATTTTTACAAAAGCAAAATGTTTTGCCACTGACATAACCAGTCTGTTTAGTATAAATTAGCAAACCTACAAATATCCAAATATATTATTTTCTTTAAATATTTCCAAACTGCAATTGCGGTTAAGAAAATATCATACCTTGATAAATCAAATTAGTGCCTTTCATTTCGTTATAATATTTTGCTGTCAGCGTTTTGATCATAATCCAGGATTCAATCATGCAAAGATTTGCACTTGAAGGATTTACGGTTACATCTTCATTACACCGACAATCATATGGAATAAAAAGAGATCAATAAAAATCCTTGAAAAGGAATGAGCGCAAGACATGAACTGAAATGTATTCGCTCAATGAAATATGCCTAGAATCACAGCATGTGTCAGCTCCAAGCCCTTTAATAACCGTACAGATTTATTGTCGTATGTGCGTGAAATATGTTTTCTACAAACTGATTGCTCAAAGACAGTCACAGTCTTCACTTTTTAGTGTATCTAAATAATCAAAGCGAGTTAACAATAGAAACAAAGTGTTTGCTGAAATACAATTCCGCTTGCTTATGGAAATATCACTGAGGGGTATCCCTTATTTCTGGAAATTTTGATAGGTGATTTCACACATTTTTAAATGCCACCGCCTATATCTCAGTTCGTCAAAAACCGCAAATATCTCAGTTAGTCCAAAACCCCCCAAAAAAGGAATTAAATTTGGCACATTTCCCTAACGTGTCCATTAACTGCATTTAATTGCACTTTTCATAAAGCACGGGTCGGACCCCTGCCTTGTTTTAGGGGGAAATTGACACTAGATCTAACAAGAAAAATAACGCTACCTCCCTTTTTGCGGTGATCGTCAGGTTGATAGTCATCTTCATTAGGATATTTATTAATAAGGCTAAACTATAGAACAATATCTCTTCCCATTATTGAAATTCTCCTTCATTTTTTCAGTTGTCCACTAGAAACTTATTATTGGTTGGCTCCCGGTTGTCATGGTCCAATTAAAAAATCACGGCTTCCTCCGGAATGCCCCAGCGGACCTTCTCTCCAAACGCCAAACGGTATTTGAGTTAATTGTATTAAAATAATAGCCATTCACCGACCTAGTGTGGTTACCATGGCAAGAACGGTGAAAATCAATAACTTTAAACTTTAGACCAAGGCCTATGATGGTATATGGTATGTATACCTTTACAAGGGACAGTTTGTGTGCGCCTGCAGGGCTTGTGCTTTTAAAATTCGCGCTCAATCAGCACACCATCTATAAGAACTATTGATAAAAACATCGTTCCGCTCTCTTCGTAGTTCATTTTGACTTGGGCAAATAAACCTTGAGAATACCTCGTCCTTCACAGAGGTTCATACCTGTACATGTACACCAAAGTCAGTTTCGAAAAGAGCAGGGTGGCAACCAAGGACTGTCCCAAGCCGTCCTTGTCAGTTTCGAGGGTTACCCTAGAGCGGTTAATCGCTGTTGGATATACCTCTGTGGGCTCAACCCTATACATTGTAAGAAATAAAAATTAATAAGCAAATAAATTTAATAAATTTTGTACTACGGATTTACTCCCTTCCTGGTTTTCGCCCACACTTTCACGAGGGGCACCCTCGCTAAATTTGTTAATTAACCTTCACAGTACTACTTGATTATTTAACGGTTAATCAAGGTCTGGTTCTCAGCCTCGAACCCACCACTCACACCATCGAACTTGATATTTTGTATTACAAGAAAGCTTGTATTTTTCTCATTTCACCTGCAAAATATTTTGGCTGAACTCGCTCCTACTTTGATGATACACGTATGAATATGAGTTGTATATTTATGAATCTTTCCCTGGAGATGCCCAGCGCACGAAAGTGTTGAAAAAAAAACATGTGCACTTGGGCGGATTCGAACCGGCGACCTTCGTATTACATGCACGACGCTCTTGCCAACTAAGCTAACAAGCCAGGGTTGGTTCAGAAGCGATAGATATTATCTATAAATGTTAGGTTCGAAAGGTGTCCTTCGCTTTCCTAGCGGATAGCATCAGAACGGTATATATTTACATATTATTTACATATACAGAAAAGTACATCTCGACCACAATATACTCCAAATGCACTGGAAACGTACTAGTTTCTTGTGCCAAACGTGAATCTTGAAATGCACTCTACCCAAACAATGTACTAGAAATATACTAGTTTCTCGTTGCAATTTGCAACAGAGAAAGAGTACGTCCAGAGAAAAGGTACGTTTTGAGCAATGTACTTGATGTAAACTGTGTACTAGAAATGTACTCGATGTAAATATTATACTCAAAATGTACCCGAAAAGTACTATTTTGTATTTCCAAATTTGCATCGCAATAACGTCTAGTGAGAATGTACATTTCGGGTACAACACTAAATGTTGACTTTTTGTAAAGTGCCAAAAGAATATTTAGTGTACAACAGTAAATGCTGAAAATATTCTGAGTATCAAAACAATACACTTGAAATTAAAACGTACATTTCGAGCACATCGAGTACACTTCGAGTACACATGTTGTTAAAAATCCCAACGACTTAAAAAGTGCATTTCGAGTACATTTTGAATACATGCTTTTGCTGTCAATAAGAAAAAATACATTTAGAGTACAATACAAGTGTACTGGAGGATGAACACTCTCCTCCTCCCTTGATGTGATTTGAAAAAAAAATGTTTTGACCTCTTTGAATATGAAGTGTGTGTGAAAAAACAATATGGGCTACCGACTTGATTGCGCCTCCTCTTTTGGTGTGTCTTTGATACGTCTTTAACCACTTAAGACTTCCATACCTTGAATTCCGTATCTCAAATAATATCAATATTTATTTGTTCATCATAAAACAGCAAATATGATAAATAACACCATTCTCATGGTAATGGTACACGTAGTTAAAATAACATGCTGAATGTTATGGGTAAATGCATGTCTGCAGAACATACAGGCAAATAAGTGTACGCAAACATTAAACAATGTGTATATCGCTGTCTTGCCAAAAGTTAGTATTATATGGGATATAAATATGGTGCTTTGGGGTTTATTACTGAGAAAATACTGGTGAGTCTTAACTGCATACATGTTGTGCATACTATTATAGTAAACCTTTTTTATATTGACTTACCATATTACTTAATGAGATGCACTAAGCTATGTTTATGTAAGCCAGTGTAGATGTGATAATGGATTTTATTATGATTTGTTTTTGCATTTAGCTGCATGTGAGCAGACAGTAGTAATAGCATTGGGTTTTAAGAGGGCGCGCACAGGGGTCGATCTCCATGCATTTACCCTTAATAACCAGTCTGTGGCCATTGAAGTTTATGGTGGTACTTGTGTAGTGGTCACAATTGCTGATTGAAGTTGGCCTGTAGACTGCATGGCTGTCTTGGCCTAAATACTGATGACCTTATTTAAGAGGTAGAGGGTTTGCGGTGTCATTTGTGGGTGAGTGATGTGTCCGAGGTCAGAGAAGCTAAATGATGGGCGAGGCGCAGCCGAGGATACATTATGTAGCCGAGGATACATTATGAGTCCATGAATGATACTGCGGACCCTTTATTTCTATTCTATTACCTAAAACAGCTTCATTTAATAAGAAAATGCATTGGCGACCCATTATTGCAGAATGATGGGCAGTAAACTGGTCGGTCAGTATGCTGCATTTTCAATAATGGGCAGCAGAGGTAATAGAATTATTTATAATGGTTTATGCTATAATTATGTAAAAGGTATCTGTAATTTTCCAATGACCTAGACTGTCTTTTGGGATGAGCTGGGAAGTTTTTGTGGTGGTGTGCTAGTGCCACTTTAAAAAGGCAAACAGCAATCGTAATATATTGAAAACAGAATGCAATTGTTTTGGGGGTGTTTTGGACAGTGGGACATGTTAAATAACAGTGGTGTTTGCATTGTATTTTCAAAGGGAACTCCATTTCTGAATTATACGGTAAATTTTGTTTGATACTTTGTATGGTACCGATACTGTTGACGGCTTGTACTTGTACTTATTGTTTTCTTGTGTTGTGTAAATTGTCTAAGGTTTTTGTATGTGTGTAAAAAAAAATAAAAGCATAAGGCACCGGAGCGTGTGCCTTATGGAAAAGAAAAAAAAATATGATAAATAATTATCAAAATAATGCAGTGCAGTGAAAAAATAATGGTGTTGATATTTAGGACAAATATTTTATATTCAAGTAAGGATGAAAATAATACATTAGGAGTGGAGATTCAAACGACAGTAGAATAATACTAGGGGCAAATATATCTTAAAAAACACAGTAAGGATGTCATATAACTGCTGTACCAATGGTGAACGAGGTCACTGCCAAACTCAAGGCGTGGAAGTGTAGTGGCCTCTCTAAGATTATCTTTGTCGCACTTATTTCTACCAAATTGACATTAAGAAAAATTAACCAATGTTGGTTAATAAAATCGCCCTAAACTTGATTGAAAATATGAATCGTACCTTTTTGGCCGTTGGCAGAATAATTTCAAATTGATATCCATTAATACAACAATAAATACAATTTTCAAATTGCTAACACCTCCACTGGTGACTTGGATTCAACATAATGAATCTACAAAATGATATATTTTGATGCCAGTGGCTTAAAAAAAGGCATGTGACCTTTTTAGTAAAGCAAGATCCTTGGGGCAACTAACGGAACACTGGTGTCTATTACGGGTCTTTTACGTCTTAATCTAGAACAGAAACGAATCCAAATCATATTCCAGTTTGTGGATGGAGATGAGAATTAGAGTCAATGATCTACAAACAATTCTATGTGAGTAAGTTGTAAGGAGCGACAGTGGTTCAATATGCAGGTATAAATCTTAGTCCAACTATAGGTGTTCTATACCCAGATAATAGGCCGATGTTGAAATATTAACGACAACCATTGAAATCGCAAACCTTCACATGTGTATCTGTTTGGTCAATTTCAATATTGGTATGTTGGAATTACACACTGCAAAAATACAGAGCAACACTTAATAAACACTAAAATCGAGTTATATTACCTGCTGAAGTTGTACCGTAAAGGTATATGAAGTGCTAATTGAATAACAGTAAAACAAGTTACAATTGCGAAGATGGCTAGGTTATTATTAACACAAGATGATGTTAAAAGTGTGCTTTTCAACACTGTCTTGTGTTAATAATAACATTAACATCTTCGTAATCTTAACACGTTTTAGTGATCTTAAATTAAGACTTCTTTTACCTTCACCGTACAAGTTTTAGACATTAACCTGTTCAAGTGTTATTTAAAGACAGACTCGGAGATCGAAATATAATTTTTACTAAGATTAAAGATAGTAAAAATAACTACTAAATTCCAAAGCTTGAGATGAAATGTTCGTGTTGATGTAGTAAACCTTTACATGTAGTACATCGATTTGAGTTTAGCTAGTTCACATAGTGATTTGTATGTGAAATCTTTATTATGTATATGCGAAAACACGATTTGTTAGAAAAGTAAGGGCGGCATCCTCGGAAAGCTCTCTAAGTTAGTCTTTTTAAAGCGTTTAAAAGCGTTGATCAGCTGTTTTACAGTGCATTGGAACTATATTGCCACTGTTCAATCAATACCGGCATTTGACAAAGAGTATTTTCGATGTAATTTCAATATATCAATACGGTGGAGGAAGTATCGTGATGTGGGAACAGTAGAATTGAACATGTACAAATCAAAAGAACATCAACAGCACTGCGTTACATTGACGAGATTCTACTAGTCATGTAAAGATAGATCAAAACCTCTCATTAATACAACAGGCCTGTTCTAAAGCACATAGTAATATTACTAATGTGTGACATAGGCAGCCATATTTATTGTGGGTACTTATGGGTCAATTTGATAGGCTTGGTTGATTTCTTTCATCCAAGTCCTACACCAAGGATACACCCCATATGGGTAAGAGAGTTCGTGATCCAACACTTAACGCTACTTCCTACAACACTGGATAAAATGACTACTAATCTCTATGCAGAATGGAGGAAATACATTCAGGACGCAAGTATGGGGGAACATTTTTGGCGGGAAGTACACTAAGGTGGAGGAAATTTTGGAAATAATTTTGTATTGTGCCACCACCCACAGTTGTTCCACAGCTTCAACGGAATAAAACTGCGTGCTGAGGGATGTGGTGGCAGAATACTGAATTCATCCCGAAATGTCTTCATTCTGGCTGGTTTCATTCACTTGTTTGAGGTGATCAGTGATCAAGAACCCATATGCTCAAAACCAGTGGCGGCGGAATCATGAAGAACACGTGTGGGGTCACGGATAAAACGCGGGACGCATGAGCATACGAACATTGTAAATCGTGAGTTCGAGCCCCGCTAACGTGTTATGAAGGTCCACAAGCCATACGGGTCATAACGTATTGCCGCAACGCGTTGTGAAGGTAACGCGTTGTGAAACTCAGTTATGGGGAAAAGTGAATCATTGTGATGAAATACTATCTGTAAGTAAGGTAAACAAGATAAATATTTAATATATTGTCATTAATTTATATAGGTTTTGACGTCAGTGAAAAATATCGGTTGAATTCCATTCAAACACCTTCAAATGATCATTTCTACTTGCGCTGACAACATTTTGTCAGAGCACATAGAAGAAGCAATTTACAGAAATTAATTTCATAATGTTTCTACTAACCAAAAAGTAATGATGGTAATTTGAAGTGGTAAACTGAAAGAAATTAATTTTTCAATTACGAGTACACCCAATTTTTGAAGAATTCGTCCGTATCTTTTCAAGTTCTTCCACCGGAAAATATTGCATTTGGTTTGAATTTCACCGCTCCAGGCATAAACGTTCTCCCGAAGACTTCATTACATCAAGAAAATTCTGCGTGGTCAAAGTCAATGCCTATGTACGTCCATTGGAACGATTTACACAGATTCCGATCTATATCGAAATAACTCGGCCAAATATCGAGCAAAATATGCAACCAAAACATTTATATACACACAATTTCACAAAGAGACACAGACACACAAGCTCACATCCCCCTACCCCCCCCCCCACACACACACATACACACATAAAAAAAAAAAAAAAAAAAAAAAAAAAAAAAAAAAAAAAAAAAAAAAAAAAAAAAAAAAATATAATTTGAAAACTGAGACATTCAAGGCTTTATTTGGTATAAGTTGTGTTATATCCCCGTTGAGGTTTGTGTGGCCTCCCACAATTACGCTTTCACAGGACCTCCATGTTATGTTGACATAGTCTGTGTGTGTATATGTGGTGTGCAAAAGTGTGTGTGTGCGTGTGTGTGTGTGTGCGTGCGCGAGAGCGTGTGTGTGAGTTAAAACGTTTTTCGTGTAGTCGATTTCAAAACGCATTTTAATCCTAAACACCAGTTCCTAAATACGTGCATCAAAATATGTACATATTCAATATCAAAAAAGTTTACTACTCAATAACATCATAATAACACCAACTTTAAAAACAAATCATTATTTAACTGCAAATTTTACGACCCTTACTGTAGACTACTGAAATACATTCTTTTAAGTTGTATAAGTCGTATAAAACTAAAACACTAAATGCCAGTATACGGCAAAGGCTACTGAAATGACTTTTGGCAGCGACGACGGTTAAGAACATAAGCTTCAATGTCAATTTAACGTTGTAATCTTTACCAATATGTACCAGCTCGATTTTAGGCCAAAAAAGTTTGTTTCCATTAGGTAGCCCATAAACCTAAATGCGAAATGTTTTTATATATAATTTTTGTGAAAGGATTTTCCCCAGAAATGCTTCAAATCACACCAAATGTTAAGTCAAAACTCTTGCAAATCATGAAACAAGAATATCGATTTGTGATCACTTATTTAAAAAAATTGCAGTTCATAAAATAATAATAATAAGTTTAAATGCACGCGACCTACAGGAAACAAACTTTAGGAGGTCCTTAGAGGATTTCTTGTTCTTAATTGACATGCTAGCATAGCGCTTGTATAAATTGGAAGTTAGCAACAAGATGAAAAATAGGAATGTCTACAGAACATAGACAGATAGAAGCTAAATAGGTGAATTGCATGCTATGTTCAATTAAGATAACTCCATAACTGCTTGGAGAATACGATCTTGGAGTGCAAATGACGACTCAATTTGGAACGTGGGCTTCTATCAGTGACTGAAAAAATGGAAGTCTATTAGTCACAAAATATTCATTGTACGACCGTAACTAAGAATAGCACTAAATTGGGTCTCACCATTAAATGTTGGTCTCCAGTGGGCTTCTAATGTTTTTGGTGCAAGTTTTGACTAACGTTTTTGTATTTTATACAAGCGTTTGTAATTTCCGTAATACCACGAGCCCGAGAGGTTCTTCCTCTTTCGAGGTATGAGGGGATGTGCCCACCTTCCGAAGTGCGTTCTCAGTGAATTTAGTATGTAGATGGCTAGCCTCTAAGCCATTTTTGCTACAGAGACATGGCCTCGCATAAATGAGATAAATGATATGAGCCTATCGCGAACGCCTATCAGTAATTTATGGCTACAATCTAAGATTGACAACTTTCATATTTTAAAGTCAAATGAGGGCATCCCGAACGAAACATTTTCAAAAACTCCAGAGATCGATGACTTAAAGGAGATTTCCCGATGAGGGCGCACTCAATTTTCAAAACATATCGTGTTTTTTTGCATGTGCATAATGCTTGACCATGTAGTAATCACTGTGTGAAATAACTAAGCTCAAATCGAAGTCCTTCATATAGAAAATCACAACTTTGTTATAAAATTCCGAATCCGGAAATTTTGTTATACACGATATCATATGGCACTGTTATATTATGCATAAATGTTTACTGCATGAAAACGAAACAGCCGATTCATCTCTAACTTTGGAATTACGCATTTTAGGTTACTATCTTTATTTCTAGCTGTCTATTTTTAATATCTACACAAAAATATTATATTTCAAAATTTCCGAGTCAGGCTTTAAAGTACTACATCAGATAAGTACAAGGACGGACAAAAATATTTTTTTCGAATAACCAACCAGTACTGCTGGTGAAAAGCTAAGACATCTTTTTGTTAGTTGTTTGGGAATTTAAATCTTTTACAAGGGAATTTTAAGTTGGTCATGGAAACTCATGATCCGTATTTAATTGTTAATGCAGCTTTTAAAATAGTAATAGCTTTCGAAGGGTGCTTGGGATTTGATGGTACTAAATTCTGGATTCTGGATGAATATTTTAGATTACTAAAATCTAATCACTATATGGCCTTCCAAGACAAAACAGCATTAACTGACTTTGTATTTTAAAAATTTATTTATTACTACAAACTAAACGTGTCCAAAGTGTCAACATAGCTACCCATGTATGGAAACTGTAAATTCCAAACCCAATATTGGCAAGTATTTTTGTCAAATAAACTCAGTTATCTCAAAATGTAATGCTCTTTTATCACGGAAAGGCAGCATACTCTAACCTGTGAGTACAGAGTAATCAATATCTCCTATACAAGTCTCCCGATCAATTCTTGCATTCTTTTTAACCGGAATTTTTATCTGTATAGATAAGCTTTGACCACGACTTTCAACGCGACTAACAAAGGCGCGTGGCGACCTCACTGTGATAGTTTACTCCATACTACAGACTGGGTAGAGTGTATTTAAGCGTCATAAGGCTTTCAACAAAACACAGCAATTTGACTTCCTATAATAGAGTTTTTCATGTCTCCTCGACAGCGTGTTGTATTTGATCCAATTATCATTTCATCTAACCTTGCTCATATAGGCTCATTACTTTTTTATGGTGAAAGAAAAACATAGTCACAAAAGCAAAACACGACGTTCTTTTATGTAGATTTTCATGAATTGCAAAATTGTGTTTTCAGAATTGCTTTCAGGATACCATGGATAGTTACTTGAGTGGGAATAGTTATAAATATCAGAGTATCTGGTACTCGTTGTTATTGTAATTCCTTTGTTCAAGCTTCCTATACATCTAACCCTGGTTTCAAAATAATTTACCTGGACGTGAAGGTCGGAGAACATGTGTCAGTCTCACTTCGACAAATGAAGAAGTTAAAAATAAAACATAATCAGCATTGAAATAATTATTGCTTTAAGCATTATATAAATCCCTACATTTATTCATTAATTGTCCATTATCTTCCAATTAATCATAAATAGATGTAGGGTTCATTATGGATAAACCAAGTTGGCATCATACTTCCTTTTGATATCAAGCTTATTGCACGCACTCCATGCCTGCGCCTCTCCATATCTTGTTAAAAAAGGTCTTTCTGCTATCAAATACATAGGGCCCAAAGTATTTAAAATATTCTACTTCTTTAATACGTGTGCCATTCCTTGCACACGGATAGGAGAATGATTTACCTTTTCGTCCTTAATCATGCATTTTGTCTTCTTTGCATTCAGCATTGGTCTTACTTCAGCGGCCGACTCTAGCTCTTCAAATGCAGTCAGTAGATATTGGGGAGATGATATCAGTTCTGTACCCAATGCAACATTGTCAGCATAGTCTACAATCTTGGAAATAATTGTTTGATTACTTTGAACGTTTTTAAGAAAACTGCCCCCCCCCTCTCCACATTCAATCTTGAATGAGATCATCAGCAGTCTTGCCAATTCCCCAACATTGATTGATAAGGTTTGGGAAGGGTGGGTTGAAGGGGGAGGTTGGGGCTTTCAATTGAATTACGACAGGAACTCTATAGCTAGTTAACTCTTGCCAGGTGATCGGTGAGTAATGCATCAAATAGTGGTAAGAGGTTCAACTATTTTTTCCTCGATCGAGTGTTTTTGACTTTGACACCCAGATCTTCGGTCAATTGGGAGACCCTTATCATTCATGTCGTCTGCTGACTGGCTTAATACATAGGCGACCATAATAACGAAAAGGAAAGAGAAAGTGCATCACCTTCACGAATACTTGCCGCGGTAGTGAAATTCCCCGGCAGGACCACCCTTGCTCTGCATGAAACTTGTAGCAATGGTTCTATCACATCATGGATACCTTAATTAAGCAGGAAGGCCTTTAACAAGTTTACAAAGAAAATACATGCTCTTTTCTTTGAGACTCTCAGGTTTTCGATGATTCTTCGATGTGCAAGAATCTGTGGAAGGGTAGTTGTGATCGATGTGTGGAGTTATGCGATTGAGAATAAATGAGTTATAAACCTTTGCGGCAATAGCAGATAATAGTTTCCAGGCTCCTGGAAAGGAATGATGTATGAGATGGAAAATGCTTTTGGTTTAGTATTCATTAGAGTTTTAAGGCAGAACTCAAGGAGTTGCTTTTAGAAAAGCTCATGCTTCCATATTTTTTTTTAATGAAATCCGATGTTGTCTGGTCCAGGTGTTTCGGAACTGCTCAGCCTTTTGACAAACTGTTGCAGTTCGTCATTGGTAAATGGGCACGTAGCTTTTAGTAACTCATCAGAAACGTTGGAGTTATATAGAAAAGAGAATCTACAGGCTGCTGGGCAGGACTTCCAAGAGACCTTGGCGTTCTTCAGGAGTTGCACCTTTGATTTTGATTATGGGATGTCCATGTTTACTGGTAATTTCTCTCAATACTTGTCATGGATCATTGTTGTCCTGGATATATCATTGGTTTTGGTCTAGAGATATTCTTCTACCTCATTGTCATCAAGAGCTGCGTTAGTTGCTTCAAATCTGGCTTTATAGCCTCTAAAGGGCGGGTGTAATGTGCTTCAGAGACTTTCTTCAATTGGTTCGTAGCGCACGGCACTGCTGCACTGTGTGAAATGAGATGAACCTTTTTTCTTATTCTTTGTTGAAAGGCTTTTGAGTGCCATCTCTCTGGTAGCAGTAGCAAAAAGAAGTTATTTAGCATGAATATAGTTCGATTCCTCCATTTAATTAGCTAGTGAGGAGAACCTGTTATAAACAGAGAATGCATACTAAAAAAGAAAAATCAGCTATTACCTTGTTCAGTCCACCTATTTCATGGTGATGGTGTACGTCTTTACTTGGAGCAGTGCTTTGCCAGTGACTAGTCTGGCATTTGCATGCGCCAATTCTGTGGTCATAACCTAGAGTTTGAAAGAATGAATAAGCTCTGCAGTTTTTAATAGTTAGTCATTTTTAATAGTGTGGGTTAGGGTTTATGGTTATAGTTATTGTTATACAGCTACATGTTTAAGTTGGATAAAGTTAGGTTTACCGTTACTTTCGAACTGTTAACAAAAACACCGCTCTTGATATGATATAATATTTACAATTAAAAGCAAATTGGAAAACTAGTGGCTGATTGCAGCTTTAAAATACTTGAAAATAAGACAAATTACTGTTTTATCGCTGAATGTGGGTGAAGCCTGCATATAAACAAAGAATTATTACCTAAATCAATACAAAAAGACCAAGGACAGAAACACCTCTATTGAAATTTGTGCTAGAATGCGAGTAGGAAAGGACATTCGTAGTTGGAAGTGAATTGGAATAATCATCTTAAGATATTTTCTCTTTTGAGAATTGAATTGAATTTTAATCGAACAAGTTAAATTGGTGATAAAAATATTGTTGACGAAAACGTGAGTGGAATTAATATTGAATCAAATTATTAGTACAATTTCATGAATTGCATGTTAAGTTGCATTTCGTAATTCTCAGCCACCATTGTAGTTTAGTAAATTCAATATATTTCTTTACAGAAAAGTTTTCCCAAAAATTTGAGTTGATTCCAGGATGCGTTTGATGTTATGAGTTACATGCTTGTATTATAGCCATTTCACCACTGTACTGTAAGTTATGTCCATTACCAAAATAAAAAATTACCATGTACAATCTACCATAAAGCATATGGGAATAAGCGACTTGTATATAGGATAACGGTTCGAATGGTTAAACATCTCTACTTTTTAGGTAAGTCTGGGGAGGAGGCTGTAGCCACGAAATGCCCCTTCATTAAAAACAAATGACAATCGGTTTCAGATTATAGTTCAAATGTGATTGGGGATGGTATTGGACTATAAATATCTCTGAAAATCAGTATGTAACCATTGGATACATTCTGTACGGGCAGCTTTATATTTAAAACGGCTGTTAAGCTCAATTTTAGGACTATTTTATGGGTTTATCCAAACCGTCTGTCTTCTGTTAGCTAAACCACTTACAACAATATTTAATTTTTCAATATCATATGAGAGAAGTTTCGGACAGCCTAAAGATTCAAGGTTATACCCATTATAAAAAAAATAATGCAACATTCTTTCAAATTTATTTTAGACCCGTATCTGTATACTAGCTTTTCAATGATGCTCGAACGATTACTATTCAAATAGATGTAATAAGTTTTATGGATAAGACACAACATTATAAATAAGCACCAGTAAGGGTTCCGCTCAGGTAATTCAAAACCTACATGGCACTGATTGATTGGTGGAGAAAGTTGTAATGCGTAGAAAGTAATAAAACATTTGGAATTTTAGATTCACAAAATGATTTGACATGATGACCAGTTACTATAGCATGGTTTTAGACTGGTTCAATAGTTATCTAAGTAATATGGAGACAGACAATAGTTATATAAGAATAGTAGCAATACGCCAGATTTCAATGTAGGAAATCAAACTTCAGAAATAAAGTGTGGCGTCCGAGAGGATCAATATTCGGCCCTCCTCTCTTATTTTTACTTATGTAATGATATCATAACACATATTACTATGCTAAAATTTGTGTTATCGCTGATGATACTTCTATTTTGTATTCGGCATGGTTGATATCGCGAGTAAAATACATACTAAATGAGGAGTCAAAGAAGTAACAAACTGGTTCAAAGCACAACCAAATTATATGTTTAATGCCAGATTCACTGGTCATTGTAGTCTCTTTCTTTGAAACCTCGGGGAAAAGTTCGGCTCCATTGTAGATTAGCTTAGGTGACCGAGTGTGGGCTTTTAAAATAAATTCCTCAAAATATAATCATGAGAAAGCATGCAGCTAACACATAATTCAGCTTCTTGGAATTATGGTCGAATAAAATAGGTCGTTTGAGAACGCAAAAATGTAAAAGCATTTTTTGCAATCAATCATCAAATCAATCATTTATTCCATCAATACATATCAAAAATGTACAAATATTAAAGAACAATAGAGGAGGAGAATATAAACGAAAAGCAAAGAGCCTGAAGGTGTTATACCCCTGAACAACAAATATTACGGGGAATGGGAATAAAACAAATCAGACAAAACGATACAAAAGAAACACCAAATAAAAGATTACAAACAGAAAAACAGAAAAGTAGTCATAAGCAATTTAGTACAGATTCATAATTATATATAAATTAGGAAGCAAAAAAAAAAACAGTAATTTGAGAATCCAAGTTAAATAATCATAACTGTCTTTATCATTACTTACGTTCTTAAAACAGAATTTTAGCAAAATAATGCCACTTTTCATGTCACGTGCCAGAAGCTATTTTAAGCATCCTGAAGCTAAGCTGAAATTTTTGTTTTAATAGTCCAATAGTTCTTGCTTCACTTATATCACCTGGTACACTATTCAGATTTTTGGGCCAGTTGATAATGGCAGGATTTATTTTATGAAAATGAATTCAAGTAGTAGTTAGTCTTATTTCTTGTATTGTAAGTATTGATTTTCTTGTGATTTAAACACCCCTTTATGTGGTAGCATATTGTATCTTACTTATACGTGAATATAGCATCTCTTTTCATACATTTGTTAAACCACATCCAATAATTTATATTTATTGAATAAGGGCGTAGAAGGGACATGAAAGTAAAAGTGTTATGGAATTAAAGCTTTTTCTGTAGTCGAAAAATTCTCATTTTAAAGCATATTAGCACATTTTTTTGAATAGCGCCCCCAATTTTTCAAAAAAATTTGGAGATTTTTACACGATGCATTGGTAACTGGCTAGTAAACTTACTGGTGAATGGTTAAGCTCGAAATGTCATGTGTCCACAAAAAACGAAGGAATTTGACTAGAAAATTCCTATCGGGGATCCCGGATAATATACAACGGCTGCTGGAATCGGGCCTCCAATGTGAACTAGCTGGGAAATTGCGCCATATACGTGTCTACGCTCATCATTAGTGTTTAATAGTCAGGCAAGCCAAGTTAGAGGTAATTTTCTCGAGGTGGCACTATTTCTCATGGACCGGAATAAACTTAATATTTCCAGCTCTGCCGTTAAGTCCAATCTGGGATCCCAAATCTATTACAAAAATCGCTTATTTTGTGATAAATACGCATTTTTTTTTAGCATTCTCGTTCGCAGGTATAGTTTCCTAGCGACAAATTTACCAACGTAACGTGCAAAAATATAAGTTTGAAAAATTAGGGGCGCTCTTCAAAAATGTGCTAATATTGCTTTAATGTTACCACCGCATAGTAATATACCATAGTTTAGGTATGGTAACACTAATGAACAGTACAACCGATACATGGTGTGTGTTTGGCTAAAAAACAATTTAACATTTGTTTAAGTATCCCTATGTTTTAGAGCACGGACTTGCACCAATTGTCAATTTGACTTTTCCAAGTTTTAAATTTCTCAATTGTTAAGGCCTAGGAAGTTGGCCTCTTATTTAGGTGTGCATCTATCAAGAAAAAAGGCTTTGAAGCTCACTATTTTCATCGTTTGGGAGGTTGTGTACCAAGAAACATTAGATTTGTTTCTTTGGCATTAAGCGACAATTTGATTTAGCTTAAACAGTTACTAATTTCTTCCAGCTCTTTATTACATTGGTACAGAGCTTAGATAACTTTTTGTGAGAGAGCAGGCAACTGACAAAATAACAGGAACAAACAAAATAAAAGGGACAACAATTTAAAGGACAAACAAAAATAAAGGACAACAATTGGATGTGTGGCAAATGTCATTCATATACAAGATAAATAACAGTGCCCTAAGATGGAACCTTGAGGAACACCACATTCATATCTACTTAGCGACCTTTTTGAATTAAAAAGAAAAATATGTGTATTTAGAAAGATATTTAGAACCATTTTGCCACGTTATAATGAGATTTTTAAAAGGCTTTTCAGCCATGCTAAAGTTTTTATTAGGTCCTCAGTTATCTTTGTATTTTAAACTCATTTATTGGGATAAGGGCACATGTGTCCATGATCCAAGTGGAAAAAGACAACACGACCAACACGCCAAATATTGGTGAGGTCGACGCCCGCTGTGGCCAAACGTTTATGCGCCCTTGAGTACGGCGCTTTACCTTAATTATCCTATCTAGCCAGGTGTATAAACGGAGAAAGCTGTTGTGACTTACTGTTGGGAAGGTAAAAGACTCACCTTATATGGGGGGTCTGACCCATTAACTTGAAAGAAGGGAGGGGGGATGCTAGATGGGCACTTCCGTTCCTGTGTACACAGGTCTGTCCCTTTACCTTTATTGTGATATACTGCCTTTGAATTTAAATAAATCCAAAGATTTAAATAAACCAAAATATTTAAATTTGAATTACATTAAAATATTTGACTAACATTAACAAAATACCACAGACACACAAGCAAAATCACATTTCAAAATTCAAAATGATTCAATTGGAATTAAAAAAAAACAAGATCCTTAAGTGAAATTACATTCCTGGGGAAAGAGGATCGTTCTGATAAAAAAAAAAAAACTTAAGGAATCCGAGACTATAGACTAAACGTAGGTAAAAGATGTTTCCCACCGGGTGTCAACCTTACATAAATGTGCGCTTTGCCTTTAAAACATTGATGTATATAATTTTAAACTATCATTATTAAACCAAGTCTGTAGTACTGACTCTTGTTAAAATTGTTTTGCAAAATATGATTCAATCTCTTATTTGACATGCATTCCTTCAGGGGTTGCAACTTTAATCTGCAAGTGGTGTAATGCGTGACTCACGGACATACATTGAGCTGAAAGACTAGGCTTCTCTTCCCAGGCTGTTGGTAGTAAATACAGCCAGTTCTATACGGTACAGGAATTATGAGTTATTTTAACTGAAATATTTCACCCCAAAGATTTATATATATATATTATATATATATATCGATATATATTGATATATATCGATATAGATATATAGAGATATAAGATATTAGAGATCTATATATATCTGTAGATATATATATATATAGCGAAAGAAATTGATAAACAAAGCGGGGTTGCTACTATCGTAAAATGAACTTGCTGTGAATGGGCCTCGAACCCACAACCTCTCTGTCAGTACTAGGGCGCTAACCAATTGCGCCATCACAAACTGATGGGTTTTTCATTGAGTTTCTACATCACTAGCGTTACACCGCCTTCGGACGTCACGTTCGTAGTTGCCGCCCTCACTTATTAGATCTATTTATAATTATAGTATTATATATATATATATAGATATATATAATATATAGATAGATAGAGGAGTAGAGATATATATATATATCTATATATATATATTATATATTATATATGTTATCAAGCCCGCAGACAAAGGGCGGTGCAATTGTAGTGATGCCAACACTGAATTATATATTTCAAGGAAGCGATAGACCATCTCTGTACCAATACATATACCAAACTAGCTTGCGATCCCACCGCCACCAATCAAAAGATCACGGAAAATCAAGCATAAGGATCTTCCCAAAACCGCGGTTAATTTGATCAACTCTTCCCCACAAGCACAGCCAACTTCTATATGTTGCCCAAGATCCCACAAGTGTAGGTTCCCCCCAGGAGTCCCATCGGTCCTTCATTCGTGTCCCATTGTGTACATAGCCAAAAGTATCTCGACACGATTTTGGCACCACTTGGTGACATACTGGCCTACGTATGTTAAGGGGGAATCTCCACACAATCTCCGCATTGAAGAACTCAAATTGACTCACAAGAGGACAAGTACATATTTTCACCATGACGTGTGTCTTCATTAACACTCCCTTCCTCACAACTATGCATGGAAGCATTGGAGCATTATCTTAACACACGCACCAACCAGACCCCATCAACTTCAAAATCTTCTCCGACTTATTGACCTGGCCTTACCAATAACACTTCCGTTCAACGGAGAACATATAAAAACACATCGATGAATAGCGATGGGCGCCTGCATTGGCCCCAGTGTGGCTTGTTTAACAGGTGGATACATAGAGAAGAAGATGCTCAATGAGTATGATGCTACGTCCCCTGTACTGTTCAAACGATACATTGATGATATGTCCTCACGAAGAATTAAAAAATCTTTAAAAAAAAAAAAAAAAACATTGAAATCATTTATTGCTTATGTCAGCAATTATATGAATGCTGAATATCCCTCTGGGAAATTCCGACAAGAGCGTGAATAGTGGATCTCCACATATCCATAGATCAGGGATACTATTGCTACCCCATCATACAAGGAGACTGATTCACATAGTTATCTCCGTTACAACTCAAGCCATCCCAAGAGTTGCAAGGACTCTCTCCCAACAGTCCTCTTTCTTCGAGCCAAACGATATGCAGCAACGAGGATGAATTCAACCAAGGTTCAGACAGAAATGAAAACATTCCTTACATCAAGCGCGGTAATACTAGTATGTCATCCAATCTGTATTGACCCCACCGGAGAAGTGGATAGAGAATCAGCACTTACAGAGACCGTAAAACAACCATCCAATCGTGTTCCACTGGTTATGACCACCACCGACAAACCGTGCACTATTCGGAAAATCATTTCACAACTTCAAGGTTATTCACAACACTACCACTAAAGTTGTCTTCAGTGAAACCACCCATCATGCACTCAAAAGGACCGACAATTATCGACCATGGCCAACCGAGCATCTCACTCTTCTGCATCAACTCAAGTCAACAACCCGGGAACATACCGTTGTGAACGAAGCCACTGCAACACGTGCATAGTATCTCTAAACGAGAAATCGCCTTCAAGGTCCGAAAGGAAGCTTCGACATAACAAGTCACTTCACGTGCACTTCTTCCAATCTAGTATTAAGCCATCATCTGCACTAAGTGTCACAACTTACATCGGTGAAACTTCCCGTCGCTTAGCTGACAGATTCACCGAGCATCTGCACTCTATAAGAGAATTGTTGAGGGATTTCCTGTTGCCGGCCACTTCAACAGTCCATCAGTTTGCAACATCAATGACATAAAAGGTGCGGACCATAGCAGCCCGTGGAGCAACGAAGACAGGCTCACCGCTGAACACCGTCTCATCTTCGAACTTGGAAACATTCAACATGTGGACTAAACAGCAAATTAACAGTTTAATTTGTATCTATTTTTATATCACATTTTTATATAGCATATTCTGTAACTCATCTGTAGTTATTTATTTCCCAGATTTATTTTGTTTCTGGGCGTTCACGGTTCAGCATCCCCCGCGCGACCACTGCGGTCGGCTCCCATTGCGCGATGCGACGTTACGCGATGCGACGCTCTCTGCGCATCAATAGCGTACTTTTTTGTTCGGCTTGTTATGTATGAAACGTAAACAAAATATTCGTAAGGCTAAGTCTTCACTGTAAAGGACATTGAGTCAGAAACGTTGTGTATATTCAATAACATCCGTACTGTGATCATTCTACCAAATCTTACGCCTCATATATATATATTATATATATATATATATATATGTATATATAATATATATATATATATATATAGATATATATATATATATAATATATATATATGCATATGCATAAGGGGTCATGACTAAGGGACGCAATATGAGGGGAAGAGAATTTCAAAAGATTTCTAAGATTTTGGTGAAAATGGCTAAATGGCCATTGCTGACAACTAGTCCAAAAACGGACTGTACGCCCCATATGCACTGGCCCTAGGCGGCCATAGGTACAACTGTTCGTAATGAGCATTGGCAATTGCACATAACCAATAGTGACCCACTGATCCAAAATTTGGTTACACCCCATGCACTTGACCCATGATGAAGCGACACTTATTTGATGGAAGGACACTATTTGAAGGAGGGGGCAAGAAAGACATTGGGGGAGAGGCAAATTCCCCCATGCCAACCCCCTGGCACCGCCAGTGCAGTCCTGTTGAGCGAGTTTGGTGGAATTGGCGCAAGTGTTTAGCACTAATAGCCTTTCGAAGTGCGTCGGGAAAGGAAAGAAAAAGCAATGCTCAATACAATACTGTGGACATAAGATAACGTGTTTGTTATGTGGTCGAACGAGAGAACACGAGGGCGACCGCTAGGTCTTCTCTGCTTGTGCCGACTTATCGTTGATCCTCGGGGGCGGTGGTTGGTTCGATTAACTTTAAAAGTCACAACAAAACCCTGGGTGTTGTGACGAGAGATTTCAAGGTACTATTGTTGTTCAGATGTAGTGATTATTTATAGATTCGCACACTTAATAGTTTCTACCTTGTATTTTGACTGCAAACGTCTTAAAACTAAAACAAAAAGGTGGGTTTGATTTGCTTATATTTCAATATAGACATACCGTAAATTTCGCATTTGCCTCATACCAAATTAGAAAGTTAAACGGTTTTGCTACCCAATAATATTTCGATTTTTTTAGGGGGACACCTGGAATGTGGAATCTCCTCGTTTACACTTTAAATGTCCACTGGGGAATGAGAAATTTCTTATGACACAAAATTTCATGGAGGAAACTGATCCTGTATAATGAATTTTTTTTTTTGACTCGCCAGGGGTAATAAAACAAAGCTAATTCCAGCCTGTATGTAAATTGTCCGCACAGATTCGCACATTAATAATAAAACTTTTCCAATTTAATAACATACATCAATGCATTACCGAAGGAAATAGCAAACGTGACTACGGCGTGTATACCTTATACGTTGGGAATTGAAACTCGTCAAAAAAACTCGTGGAGAATCATCAAAGTATGTGCTTAAAGGCTACAGACAATGTCCTAATAAAAACTATGAAAAATGTTTTATTCTATATGGATGTAGCTAACCGAAAGGTAGCTAATTTAAACAAATAAAACATTTAATGGGTTTGAAGGAGTTACACAGGGCGAAACAGCGGCGTGATTAGAGTCTAAGTTGTTAGGGAAACATTAACAATAATCTCGGCTTTTTGCGCTGGACAGGGGTGCGGAAGGACTCTAGAGCCGAAATAGCTGATTTTGATGTATTGGATAAACCACGGGGTTTCGCATGCACGCTCCCTCCGACATGTATTACTTCACCTAGAAAGCGCCCCCGTATAAATCACTCGTAGAATTTGTTCTCTGTGTAAAATATACATGTGTGCATGAATTTCAACGACTTGAATCCAACTTTGGTGAATATTACAAGTTACACAAAAACGTACGTTAACGTACTTTTAACTCGAGTAATATTGGCAACATTAATAAATGACATGTTTTTGAGATGTGCTATACGACACTCTCGTACATTATTAAATACGAATGAATATAATAGTATTATGTACCTGCGTGAAAAGTATTTAGTACAAAAAAACAGGTGATTGCTTTCGGGAATATGTCCAAGCCTGCCTCTCCTATCTTGTTTAAAAAAGGTCTTTCTGCTATCAAATACATAGGGCCCAAAGTAATTTAAAATATTCTACTTCTTTGATAGCTGTGCCATTCATTGCACACCGGATAGGAAATGATTTACCTTTTTCGTCCTTAAATCATGCATTCTTGGTCTTCTTTTGCCATCAGCATTTGTCCTTTAGCTTCACGGCCGACTCTAGCTCTTCAAATGCATTCGTATATTTGGGGAATGATATCAAGTTCTGTACCCAATGCAACATTGTCAGATATTCTACAATCTTTGAAATATTTGTTTGATACTTTGAACGTTTGTTAGAAACCTCCCCCCCCCTCCCCCATTCAATCTTGAATGAGATCATCAGCAGTCCTTGCCAATTCCCCACATTGATTGATAAGGTTTTTGGGAAGGGTTGGGTTTAAAGGGGGATGTTGGGGCTTTCCAAATTGAATTACGACAGGAACTCTTAGCTAGTTTAACTCTTGCCCGGTGGATCGGTGAGAATGCATCAAAATAGTGTAAGAGGTTTCAACTATTTTTTCCTCGATCGAGTGTTTTTGACTTTGACACCCAGATCTTCGGTCAATTGGGAGACCCTTATCATTCATGTCGTCTGCTACTGGCTTTTATCATAGGCGCCCATTAATACCGAAAAAGGAATAGAAGTGGCAATCACCTTCACGAATACTTGCCGCGGTAGTGAAATTCCCTGCAGGACCACCCTTGCTCTGCATGAAACTTGTAGCAATGGTTCTATCACATCATGGATACCTTAATTAAGCAGGAAGGCCCTTTTAACAAGTTTACAAAGAAAATACATGCTCTTTTCTTTGAACTCTCATTTTTCGATGATTCTTCGATGTGCAAAGAATCCTGGGAAGGGTAGTTGGGATGTTGGGAAGTGTTATGCGATGAAGAATAAATGCTTATAAACCTTTGCGGCAATAGCAGATATAGTTTCTCAGCTCCTGGAAAGGTATGAGATGGAAAATGCTTTGGTTTAGTATTCATTAGAGTTTTAAGGCAGAACTCACGGAGTTGCTTTTAGAAAAGCTCAGCTTCCATATTTTTTTTTAATGAAATCCGATGTTGTCTGGTCCGTGTTTCGGAACTGCATCAGCCTTTTGACAACTGGTTGCAAGTTTCTCATTGGTAATGGGCACGTAGCTTTTAGTAACTCATCAGAAACGTTGGAGTTTATATAGAACAGATAATCTACAGGCTGCTGGGCAGTACCTTCCAAGAGACCTTTGCGTTTCTTCATGAGTGCACCTTTGATTTTTGGATATTGGATGTCCATGTTTACTGGTAATTCTCTCAATACTTGTCATGGATCATTGTTTGTCCTGGATATATCATGTGTTTTGGTCTAGAGATATTCTTCTACCTCATTGTCATCAAGAGCTGCGTTAGTTGCTTCAAATCTGGCTTTATAGCCTCTAAAGGGCGGGTGTAATGTGCTTCAGAGACTTTCTTCAATTGGTTCGTAGCGCACGCACTGCCTGCACTGTGTGAAATGAGATGAACCTTTTTTCTTATTCTTTGTTTTGAAAGGGCTTTTGAGTGCCATCTCTCTGGTAGCAGGTAAGCAAAAAAGAAGTTATTTAGCATGAATATAGTTCGATTCCTCCTTTAATTAGGCTATTGAGGAGAACCTGTTTAGAAACGAGAATTGCATACTAAAAAAGAAAAATCAGCTATTACCTTGTTCAGTCCACCTATTTCATGGTGATGGTGTACGTCTTTACTTTGAGCGTGGCTTGCCAGTGGACTAGTCCTGGCATTTGCATGCGCAATCTGTGGTCATAACCTAGAGTTTGAAAGAATGAATAAGCTCTGCAGTTTTTTTTACTAGTTAGTCATTTTTAATAGTGTGGGGTGGGTTTATGGTTTGTTATTTGTATAGACTACATGTTTTAAGTTGGATAAATTAAGGTTTACCGTTTTATTTCTAACTGTTAACAAAAACACCGCTCTTGATATGATATAATATTTACATTAAAAGCAAATTGAAAACTAGTGGTGATTTAGCTTTAAAATACTTGAAGATAAGACAAATTACTGTTTTATCGCTGAATGTGGGCTGAAGCCTCATACTTAATACATAATTCAAATATTAACCTAATCAATACAAAAGGCCAAGGCAGAAGACACCTCTTTATATTTAAAACGGCTGTTTAAGCTCAATTTTAGACTAGTCGTATGTGGTTTTACAAAAGTTCGGCTTCCAAATTGAGATTACTTAGGTGACCGAGTGTGTGCTTCAGGATTTTTTTTGGCGAGTTCGACATTCATTGGGACGATAGTTAGTTTACTGTAACTAACTTTTAAACCCATTGTAATACACAGTTCAAGAATAAACAATTCCCTCAAAATAGAATCTTAGAGAAAGCATGCGCTTAACCTATTCAGCTTCTGGAATTAGTGGTCGAATAAAATAGGTACGTTTGAGAACGACAAAAAAAGGGTACAAGCATTTTTCAATCAATCAATCAATCAAATCAATTTATTTTCCATCAATTCATATCAAAAATGTACATAATATTAAAGAACAATATGAGGGCGGAGGTAACGAAAGCCAGAAGCCTGAGGTGTTATACCTCCCTGAACAGCAAACATTACGGGAATAAAACACTCAGACGAAACGATACAAGGACACACAATTAAAGATACAAACAAGAAAATACAGAAAGTAGTCAAAGCACTTTTAGTACAGAATCATAATTATATTATAAATAGTAAGTCAAAAAACAGTAATTTGTATCCAACTTTAAATAATCCATAACATGTTCTTTACATTAATTCGTCCTTAACGAATTTTAGCAAAATAATCCATTTTTCATGTCACGTGTCAACAAGCTATTTTAAGCATTCTGAAGATAAGCTGAAATTTTTTGTTTTAAATAGTCCATAGTTTCTTGTCTTTTCCCTTATTATCACCTGGTAAACTATTCAAGAATTTTGGGCCAGTTGATAATGAACGACTTGATTTTTATGAAATGAATACAAGTCCTTATTTCTTGTATTGTAAGTATGATTTCTTCGGATTTTTAAACACCCCTTTAGTGGTACATATTGTATCTATACTTATACATGAATATAGCTATCCTCTTTTTCTACATGTTAAAAAACATTCAATACATTATATTTTATTGAATAGGGCTTAGAGACATGAAAATGTAAAGTTTATTGGAATTTAAAGCTCTTTTCTGTAGTTCGAAAAAACTTCTCCTTTGAATGTACCACCGCATAGTAAATACCATAGTTTATGTATGGTAACACTAATGAACAGTACAACCGATACATGGTGTGTGTGGTTAAAAACATTAACTTTGTTAAGTATCCTATGTTTTTTAGAGCACGACTTGCACACATTGCCAATTCGGACTTTTCCAATTAAATTTTCATCGATTGTTAGGCCTAGGAATTTGGCCTCTCTATTTGTTTGCATCATCTAGAAAATGCTTTTGAAGCTCACCTATTTTTCTCGTTTTTGAGGTGTACCAAGAAACATTAGATGTTGTTATTTTGGCATTAAGCGACACTTTTATAGCTTTAACCAGTTACTAATTTCTTCCAGCTCTTTATTTACATTGTTACAGAGCTAGATAACTTTTTGTGAGAGCAGAAAACTGAAACAAAATAAAGGAAACAAAAATAAGGACAACAATTTAAAGGACAACAAAATAAAGACAACACTATTGGATTGGGCAAATTTCCTTCATAACTATAAAATAACATCGGCCCTAAGGATGGAACCTGAGGAACCCACAATTCAGATCTACTGTTAGGTGACCTTTTTGAATTAAAATAAACATATTGTTGTATTTAGAAAATATTTAGAAACATTTTGCCCACGTTGTATATGGATCTTTAAAAGGGCTTTTAAAATTCAGACTGCTAATTTTTATTAGGTCCTCAGTTTATCTTTTTAACTTCATTTTATTTGGGATAAGGTCACATGTTGTCCCAGGACCCATGGGAAAAGGCCCCGACCACACGCCAAATATTGTGAGTTCGAGCCCCCTGTGGCCAACGTTTGCGCCCCTTGAGTACGGCGCTTTACCTTAAGTACTCCTCCTAGCCAGGTGTATAAACGGATAAGATGTTACTTATGTTGGGAAGTTAAAGACTCACCTTATATGGTTGTGTCTGACCCATTCCGCTTGAAAGAGAGATGCTAGATGGGCCACTCCGTCCTGTGAACACATGCCTTCCCTTTACCCTTTTTAATTTGTGATATACTGCCCTTTGATTTAAATAAATCCAAATTTAATGAACAAATATTTAAATTTTTAATTAAAATATTTTGACTTCCATTTGAACTGAATCAAATTTCCCTTTTACCAGTAATTTATTCAGAGTGGATTCAAAATGATCCATGGAATTAAAAAAAAATATCCTTATTGAAATTACATTCCTGGGAACGGGGATCGTTTCTGATAAAAAAAAGACTCCTAGACTCCTAGACTAAACGTAGGTCAAGATGTTTCCCTTGCGTTTGTCACCTTACCATTATGTTGTCCCGCTTTGCCTTTAACATTGGTTATATAATTTACCTATCATTAGTAACCCCAAGTCTGTAGTACGACTTCTTGTTCATTTTTTTGCAAAATATGATTCAATCTCTTATTTGACCTGCTAAATTCCTTCAGGGTTTTGACAACTTTAATCTGCAAGTGGTGTAATGCTTGACTCACGGACATACATGAGCTGAACAGACCCTAGGTTTCTCTCCCAGGGCTTGGTTGGTTTCTCTTTTTAACGGCCACGCAAGATGCGATTCTACCGGCTCAAGAAGCTAATTTACAGCCACTTCTATTACTGTTACAGGATTCTTGATGTTATTTTAACTGAAATATTTCAACGCCCACGATTATATATATATATATATAATAATATTAAATATATATATATATATATTTATATAATATATATATATTATATATATATATATATATATATATATATTCTATATCCTACTCTCTCGCTCCCCCTCGTCTCTAATCTTCTCTCTCTCTACTCTCTCACTCTCTATAACACTCTATCGTTTTTAACGGTGGCTGCGTCGGTTGTTGTAAGATAACTTGTAGTACTCCCGAAGAAGATATGGAGACAACCGTTACAGCTTCATATAAACTTTATATGAGCGTGTAACGGTTTTTCCTCCTATCTGCTTCTGGAAGTACGACAATATATATAATATATAATTATAATATATATTACTATATATATAATATATATATATATATATTATAGCCACTGAAGAAGCTACGAAACAGTAAGCGAAAGCTCTGATTTGCCGTTTTTCCGTTTTTATGTAATTCATTATGTTTTTTTTGCTACACGTGAAAGTAATCTACATAGATCCCTGGCAATTACAAATATGCGCGTTTGCTGATTTCCTGCTGTCTATTTATATATATATAGATTCATAATATATATATTGACAGATTGATACCATAGTTCGAAAATATTACTCTCTCCATTAGTCTATAATGACCTTCTTATTATGCTAATTAATTATATTCATGTTTTTTGTTAGCTAATGAGATTATCTCTCATTTGCCATAATTAATATTAAACTCCCCTTTTTCTGCATTGGAAAGTTTGATTGCTGCTGTACCAAAAGTTGGAAGTTGATCTTAAAACAGGGTTTTCATTAGGGAGGAATGTAACTCTTAAAATGAATGACGGTACCAATTGGAAACTTGAATACTCGGCATTTTTATCAAATCCTAATTCAAGAATTTTTGAGCCTCCTACATCACATATTAAATTATACCGAGTTTGATGTTAAGGAGGGAGGATTGGGAAAATTTTATATTTGGCCTTTCACATGCTGTCACGATGTAAAAACGCAAATTTTTCAGTATAAATTAAATACTAAATGTCTTATGACAAAAAGTCGTTTGTATAAGATGAATATTTGTCGAAGAGATCTGTGTTCTACTGTAAATTGTCAGATTATAGAACAGTCAAGCCTTGATTCTGAATGTAGCGGTAATACAAGACTCTGATGATTTTTGAACACTGGTGGCATGGAACGACACATCAAATAATTATTTTAGATAAAGTCTGTTCTTTTTGGAGTAGAAACTGATAAGACAGATTTCTTATTCATCTTTGCATTATATTAATTAAAAGAATGGTGTATGTAAGCAAATTTGTTGGTTCTTGTAAGCCAACTCTTGCCTCTTTTAAGCAACTGATTAAAATTTCTTACAAATTGGAAGCCTATTTTTACTGAGAAAAACATGTGTAAATTTGTCTCTGAGTGGAGTAGAATTGAACAAATATTTTATAATGTAATTTTATTGTTTTCTTTTTTGGGGGTTTTGTAAATTTTAATTTTTGGTACTGCACAGGACAGTTTTCTGGGTGTTTGGGAATGAAATGCTCAGTAAGGTGCTGTGCGATGAAAGGTCCTTTTGCCACCTTTTCAATTGAGGATGATTGTGCATCGTTTATGGGTATTTATTCCCATATTTTTAGTCAACACCTGCCTGGCTTTTTCTACCTTTCCCAGGACACTGTCTGATAGTCCGAAAAATCAACCCACGACCATGGATAAAAGGTAATTCTTTTCTGTAATTTGTCCCATTCTATGTTTTTATTGTAATTTTTTTCTTTTGTCCTTGAAGCCAGGAATACATAGAAATAAAAAAAGCAAAAAAAAAATTAATTTCATTTCTTTTACGGAATCAATCGCAAACAAAGATAACGTTTAAGGCGAAAGAAAATAACCTTATGAGTGTGTCGTAAGCCACACGATAACCAATTTTGTAGTGTTTCGATAATGGACAAAAATGGGACAGAATAATTTTTTTTAATAATTTATATTATCTCTACTTCCATTAGTATCGAGCACTCTTTCATATGCGATCTGAATCTAATTGCTGTAATTGAATTGTATCTATAATTATTATATATACTATATATATATATATATATATTATATATATACTATCTATATATTCTAAATATATATATATATATTATATAAATATAATCTATGATATATCTATCTATCTCATTCATGATCTCCCTTCCCTTTCGTTCTCCTTGGTCCTCCGCACCCACCACCTACGCAATGGATTCGCGCAGCCGTCGATCTAAACGGAAGGTTTTGGGTTCGAGTCCAATCCACCTAGTTCACGATCCTTATATCCGTGTGAATCGAATGACCCACTGATTCAGAAGTTGTGTCACCCTACATGCCCTGACCAAGGCGATTGCCTATGCCTACGGGTCATGATATAGCCGCGTTAATATATCAGGGGAAGAATTTCAAGATTTTGTTGAAAATGGCTTGAAATGGCCACTTGGCTACAACTGGTCCAAAATCTAAGTACGCCCCATATGCACTGGCCATAGGCGAATTCAATAGGTACACTGTCGAATGAGCATGGCCAAAATTGCCAAAATAACCACTAGATGACTCACTGATCCAAATTCTGTGTACACCCATAGCCCTGAACCACACGAAAGGCATATGTTTAAGTCATGGTAAAGGACACTTATTTGAAGGAGAACTTTCATTGATATTCATAAGCTTTTGGCCAAAATGGCCAAATGGACCACTTTGCTGACGCACTGGTCGTAAGCGATGCATTTGCATTAATAATATTAATCAGCATGTCACTATTGTAAATGAAGGATTTCGTAGATTTGGTTAATCCCATAGGAGCGACCTTCGTTTGACCACCTCTGCTGTCACAGACAGTTTTATAATACCAAAAACCCTTCCTTGAAGTCTGAAGAGCACAACCCGGTGTGCCATCTTGCAGACCTATATATATTCTAAAAATGACCCTTTTTTTTTTTTTAATGTTTTATTAATTTAATTATGTTCCTGCGGAAAATTGTGTAAGAAACCGTCTATTGACCAAGGTAAAAGCTTAAGCAAGACCACAACCCTACTCTTATCCATCATAACCGCCACCCCCAATTTGCCTCCACCCCACATTTTGATGACTGATATACGTCCGTGTGTCGATTAAATCTTTTCCCAGAAATTATTCTGTAAAAATTACTTAATTGTGTAAACATGTCCAAAATCATTAATGGTCAATATTGGACATTTGTTGTACAAGGTGTGGGAATATAATTTTATCTTAAATTAACATTGGGTGGAAACCAGATTTTTAACCTTTGCCCTTTTCTGGGTCTAAGGTCCAACTTTAAATCCACATCTGCAGATGGCTCACCCAGATTTTTATTCCAATACTTTCAGGCACTATTTTGGTATATGAATTGGTGTCCCCAAAAGATCAAAATCAGCTTTTGTAGAAAATGGTTATACTAACTACTAGGTGCCTACCGACTACTGATGCTTGGGTCTGCCGTCCTGTCAGTGTCGGGGGGAGGGGGAGGCCAAAGTGAAATGGGGAGTGAATTTCTGTGGGAAATATACAAATTTGAGAATTCTAACAGATTTTGACCCCAATTTGCTGATTTTTGCCCAAATTGCTTTAATTTTTGGTCCCAAATCACTGAATTTTGCTAAAAAATCCATCATTTTTCTTCACACAGGCCTGGGGGGGGGGGACTGGGGCAAAAAGAAATTGGGAGGGCAAAATGCCGCAGCCACCCCCTGGCGCCCCCCACCTGCGTCCTGCTGGCGAGTTGAGTTTGGCTGGTGTTTAGCACTAATAAGCCCTTTCGAATGCGTCATAAAAGAAAGAAAAAGCAATTGTCAATACAATACATTTGGCCCATAAGATGTGATCGCTAGAGACGTTTTGTTCATAACATTAAAAGTAAACACACCCCTGGGTTTGAATGCGACTAGAGATTTTAAGGCATATTTGTGCCTATGCAGTGGATTATGTGATAGATGTATACACTTAATAGTTTTCTTACCTGTATTTGCTGCAAACTGTCTAAAAGTAAAACAAAAGGGGTTTTTGATTTGCTTATATTTCAATATAAAACATACGTAATTTCGCATTTGCTCCAATATAAATTAAATTTAACGTTTTGATACCCCATAAATATTTCTCAGCTTAATTCCCTTTCAAATGGAAAGCTTTCGATTTTTAGGGACACTGGAATGTGAAATCTCTCGTTACACCTTTTACATTTCACTGGGGTAATGTGAAATTTCTTATTACACCAACAATTCATGTTTCATTGGAGGAAAATGATCCTGTATATGAAATTTTTTTGACTCGCCATGGTAATCAAACAAACTAATTCCAGCCTGTATGTAATATGTACGCACAGATGTTCGCACATTATGTAAAAACTTTTCCAATTTAATAACAATTACCATCAATGCATGTACCGAAGGAAATAGCAACGTGACTACGGCGTGTATTACCCTATAACTTTGGGAATTGAAAATCAGTCAAAAAATCGTGGATGAATCATCATCATTATGCGCTGGGTGGTAAAAGTACAGACAATTTCATATTAACCTAGAAAAATGTTTTTATTGAGTTAATTTAAACAAATAAAACATTTCATGGGCCTTATAAGGAGTTACACAGGGCGAAACAGCGGCGTGATTAGAGTTATGGCAGACATTAACAATAATCTCGGCTTTTTTTCAGCTGGACCCCCGGGGCGGAAGGACCCCTAATAGCCGAAATAGGCTGATTTGCATGTTTTTGGCATAAACCCCGGGGTTCGCACGATCCCTCCGACATGTTATACTTCACCTAGAAACACGCCGTAAAATACTCGTAAGAATTTGTTCTCTGTGTTAATATGCCCATGTGCAATGCCGTTCACCAGTTAACCAACTTTGTGAATAGTTAATAAGTTACACGAAAACTTACGTTTAAGTACTTTTGACTCGTTAATAGTGGGCAACATCTAACTAAATGACCTGTTTTTTAGTATGTTGCTAAAGCCCACTCTCGTACATTATATAAATACGAAGAAATATTAATATTTTTATTATGTCCACCTGCGTGAAAGTATGTAGTACAAAAAAAAACAGGTGATTGCGTTCGGGAATATGTCCACAGCCGAAATCAGCCTAATTGGCCGTTTACACGTTTAGGCAATAGTTGGCACCCTCCCCAAATTGTATTATTAATATATGTGAGCAGCATTGCAAAACACGCCTGCTGCGGTGTCATGTTATAGCCCAAGTTGTTTCCAGGGTCGGATCCAGGATTTAATAAGGATGGAGTTTGGATTTGAGTGAAAACGCATATTAAGTTACAATACGCTCATCCACCAACAGTGCGTTGGGGCGGGAGGAGCAGCCCGAAGGAGTCGAAAGCGGAGAAGAACGGACGACATGAGCTAAAAAGGGGGGGGCGGCACCTCGAAGCAAGCCTTCTGCGAGCGGCGGGGCGCCAAAAAATACGCCTTGACTGGAGGCTCCACCGCGGCCCCGAGGAGCGGCGCCTTCGGCTCATAGTGTCTCTCGGCGCGTGCTCCTTCTCTTCCTCGTCTCTTTTCGTGCTTCTACTGGCGCTCCCTCACTCTACGCTTCTCTCCTAGCCCGACTATTCCGACGCCCCTCATCTACTACCTTCTATCTCCTCCGTAACTCTAGCGACTCCGTCCGCGCGCTACCTGTCCTCTTCTCTTACTCTGCTCCCTACGATTCAAGGAAAAGCAGGCGGTAGTCCGTTAGAGAGGCACAAAATAGAGGGAATACGTGAAAGCAAGAAAACGAACGACTACGCAAAAAAAAGTAAGTGGGGTAATGACAAACAAAAGGACAAGGAAAAAAAAAGGGAGCGGGCCGATTATGGCGGGAAAAATGGGAAATAGCGGGGAGGTAAAGAAAGTAAGAAGGGAAACACAAATTGAAAGGACATCAAACAATACGACGGAGAGTTACGGGAAGGGAAAAGGGAGAAAAAATATATAAAAAACAATACGGATTGCTAAGAACGGAATATTAAAGAGAAAACACATACCAAAGGTAGTCTAAGGTTAGGGAGTAGGGCAAGGGAGAGGTGTAGTGAGAACTTAAAGAACAAAGAAAAGAGGAGGTTGACCAACATCATACATGAGAAAGAGATACTGAGGAGCAAGTGGGAGGTCGAGAGGAAAATAAAAAGTGGGCACAAAGGGAGGCGCTCCTCTCGTAGCGATCATTTGGTGAAGCAGGGCGATGCGAGGGGGGGGGATCAAAAACCGCCAGGAAAGAAAGTCTCAACACACGCTGATGGCAAGGAATGGTGGAGGGGATGAAGGGCGAGGGGAAAGATAAGGTTTGGAAGCAGGGGGGTAGCAGGGGTCTACCGAATAAGAAGCTTTTAAATTGTGATGGGAATCCCTAGGTGCCGACAGGTAGTTCTGTCTCGAGTATAAGAATAGGGTGGGAAGGGTAATGATGACAAGAGTATCACAAAGCCAAGTTGCGATATGGTAGAGAAGGGGAATGTATACAGGCAGGAGTCCATCGAAGAAGTGTGAGGAGAATGAGAAAAACAGAGCAGAGGATACATGAGCAGGGGTACAGGATGGGGGAGAATAAAAATTAAAGAGGGAAGAAGGATAAAGCTCGGGAGATATTGGGAGAAGACAAGGATATGGGAAGGTCAAGGGTGCAAAAAGGAGGCGGGGTCGATTGAGGTAAAGGAAAGAGAGACCGGGGATGAAGAGTGGAGAAAAGGTAATGGAGGTAATGGAGCAAAGAGATGAGGTAGTTATAGAGGAAGGTAGGTCGAGGAAAACGCAAAACAGGGGCGAAAAAGGAGGGAGGGATAAGCGGAACTATGGTGGGAGGTAGGTTAAAGGAAGATGACGGGAGACAACAACGGGGTAGTAGGGGCCGGAAAATAAGAAGTTGGGGTTGATAAAGCAGGAAAGGAAAGGACGTAGAACAGAACTAGCAGGAGTGGGAAATGGAGGAATGGATCGGACATGGCGAAGAACTGGACAATAAGTGCAAGGAGGAGGGCACGGACACAAAGCAGGGGCCAGGGACATCGATCAGTAGCAAGACAAAGCGGGACTTGGGAATCACAAAAGTCTGAGAGGGTAGTGAAAAGAAAAAGAATAGCGGAGGACAAACAAACAAAAGAGGGAGGACCTCGGACCCCCCTCCTTCCTCTCTGAGTTAGAGCATATTTGAGGGGAGGATACGGGTCGAAGAGTAAGGCGAAAGTATGAAGGGGGAAAAGAGAACTAAGAGCAGGAGGAGGCGAAAAGGAAGAGGTCCGAGTGGAGACGGAGAGAGAAGGAAGCGGGGAAGAAGAACAGGCTAACAAGGGCAGGTGGAGGGAAGAGGGTCTTGAAAACAACGGATCGGTGGAGGGAAAGGGGACAAGAGGAAGGGCGGTGTAGAAGGTGCAGGACGTTCAAAGAAGCTGATCGCTGGTTAGGAGGGGAAAGAGAACATAATCCGACGAATGGGGAAGGCCTAGAAGGCGGACGGTAAGGAGGAGAAAACGAACAAAAAAGAATGGTAAGATGAGGGAGAAGAGGGGGTGTAAAATAGTGAGGAAAAGCGTCCGACGGTGGGGTGTAGAGGAGAATTGAGGAGCAGAAAACGGAGGGACAAAAAGAGATTTTGAAGAGCGGAATCATGGACTAATTGGTTGTATTGAAAGGAAATGAGAAAAAGAAGGTGAACAAAGAACGTGGCTTGGAGAAGGAGGAGGAGGGAAGGGTAGGGGCCAATGGGTGGTAGGAAATAGAAGTTACAAGAAGAGTTTAAAGGGCAGGAGGAATATCGAGGAAAAGGGGATGTGATAGGAGGGACACAGAAGAAGACGGTTGGGAGAAGGAAGCAATAGGAAAATGGTCCGCCCAAAAGGCCCGAAGAATCCCCCTCCCTCCCCCCCCCCCCCCCCCCCTCCCATCCCATCTCCTCCCCCCTCACCGCTCCCCCGCACCCCCCCCCTCCTCCCCCCAAACCATAACCCCCAGTGAGTGCCCCCCGACCCCCGGCGCGCGTGGGGCAAAACGTGGCACCTCCTCCCTCCCGACAAGGCCTGCTCCCGCCTCCCCTCCCCCCCCGGGAGCCGCGGCGGGTCCCCGTAACCGCCCCCCATCCCCCCCCCTTACCCCCATCCTCCCCTGATAGAAAGGGGGAAAGTAGGTGAGTAATCTAAAGGGTATGAGAGAGAATGCATCGCAAGGACGACGAGCATAGTACCAGGGAGGGAAACAGCGGACTCGGTACCATCAGGGGTGGTCTCTCTTCTGCTTTCTCGACCCCGAGCTCAAGCTTGCAAAGAGAGATAAGAGCTACTTCTCGAGGGGAAGAAGCTGTCTCTTAGAGGGGCAGCCTTGCCTCAGTCGATGACATCTCTATTTCTCCTTCTTCTGCCCTTCCCTCGGGCCGGGAGTTTTCAGCTTGCTAGACGGAAACAACGTATGAATAAACGGGACCCGGTAACTGTTAACACTGGGGGGACATTAAGAATCGAACCACTGTCTTTAGCCATACTACCCCACGATCCCCACCCCCACCCTACTTCCCCCCCGCTGCCCCCGCCCCCCCCCGGCTCATCTGCCCCAGCCCCTCCCACCCAGAGTCCCCCACCTCCTCCCCCGTCCCCCCTCTCTTCAACCCCCCCACCAGTGTAGAGGAATTGCTGAAAATGAGTGTGCGAGAAAAACAAATAGGGAGGGAATAGGTAGTTCGCCCCCCCCCCCCCCCCCCGCCCCCCCCGCGGTCTCCCCCCGCCCCCCCTCCCTACCCCCCCTAGTCCCCCCCCCGGGCACGTGGCCCCCTCCGGCGCCCCAGTCCCACCCCCCCCCAGCGGAAATTGCCCTCCCCCCCCAAAACCCCTCTCCCCCCCCCCCCCAGGGGAGGCGGAGATGGGACCCCCCGGGTCCCGCACCCTTTGGCGTTCCCGCATACACCCCCCTCCCCAGACCGCAAATCACCCCGCCCCCCCCCAGATCCCCCCCCCGCCCCCTCCCCCCTCCCGTGCAACCCTTTCCCCTCCCCCCCCACCTCCGCCGCCCCACTCCCCCCCCCCCCTCTCCCCACCCCCCTCCCCCCCCCCGTCCCCTCCCCCACCCCCTCCCAACACCCTTCAACACCCCTCCCCAACACCGCAACACCCCTCCCCAACACCACCGGGCAACAACCGCACCCTCCCCACACCCCGCACACCCCACCACCTTCCCCAACACCCCGGTCAACAACCCCACCCCCTCCCCAACACCCCTCCCCCACACCCCGCAACACCCACCCCTCCCCAACACCCGCAACACCCCACCCCCTCCGAAACAAACACCCTCCCACACCAGCAGACCCCTCCCCTCTTCCCCCTTCCCAACACCCCGCAACACCCCAGCCCCTCCCCAACACCCTGCAACAAACACCCCACCCCCTCCCCACACCCTGCAACCCCCACCCCCCCGCCTCACCCAACACCCCCCTCCCCAAAGACCACCACAACAAACCCACCCGTCCCCAACCCCCACCCCTCCCCAACACACCTGCAACAAGCACCCCCCACCCCCTTCCTCGCACACCCCCCTCCTCAACAACACACCCGCAACAATCCACCCCCTCCTCCCAAGCACCCTCACCCGCTTCCCAACCACATTCTGCCTCCCCAACAACCCCACCCCCCTCCCCAACCCACCCGCACAAGCTCCCCCACCTTCGCCCCCCTCCCAACACCACCGCCCCCCACCCCCTCCATACCCCCTCCCACACCCCCCAATTCCCTCCTCAACACCCTCACCCCCCAACCCCTCTCTCCCCAACCCGCTCTGCAACAAGGCCCCCACCCCTCCCCCCACACCCCCCCCCTTCCTCCCCCACCAGACCTCCCTCACCCCCGCTCCCCTCCCCACACACACGTCCCCCTCCCCAACACACCCAGCCCCTCCCCAACACAACCCAACCCCCGCCCCCAATGCCCCGCACCCCCCACCGCTCCCCCTTATGACCTTTTCACATAAAAAAAAACCCCAATCCCCATCCCCCCTACAAAAAACGGAGGGGCTGTCCCCCATCGCACCTCCTCTAACTCTAACCATCCTACCCTAACCCCAAAACCAACACCCAATAACCAAACACCAACACCCCCATCCCCAACAAACCCATACCCCCTCCCCAACACCCCAGCCGCCCCTCCCAACCCCCCAACCCTCCCCAGCACAACACCCACCACACGCCCCTCACCCACCCACCTACCGCCCTCCCCAACACCCCTCAACAACCCTACCACCCTCCCAACTCACCCACCGTCTCCCCAACACCCCCACCTTTCTCATTTAACACAGAAATATTGCATTTCCAATGTACTTTCCGCTATACAGCATCTGCGCATATTTAATTAGGTCAATTGTAACACAAAAATGCCCCTTTAAATTGGCCCACATGGCACTTTTGACCTAATTATGATTTAGGTCCTTCGTGGTTTGTACCCCTGTTTTGTAACCACAAAATCACCCACCAGCCATATATGCCAAAGAAACACATGCTAACCTAATTTATTGTAAGGCAACAACTCTCCTGAATCAACTTCTTTTTGAAGGTGTAGTATTTCACACTGCCCATTGACAACCTGAGAAAATTTGGTTGAAATGGACCAAGCATTTAGGCATTAGTTGCAATTTTAAAAAAAAATCAAAGAATGCCCCTTTAAGGTGGCCCGACAGGCATTTTGACCACAAGTATGATTCACACAAAAGATGTTACCATATAGTAGTCTCGTGTAGCGAAGGAATTTTGGCCATATCCAATTACCATTTAAGCGATACAGCAATTACGCATATTTTAATTAGATCAATTGCATCACACAATGCCCCTGTAATTGATCCACTTGCACTTGAACCGCAATTGTGATTCATACAAAAGATGTACGGCATAGAGTTCTCATTTAGCTAGGAATTGTTTTGCATATCCAATGTACAATTTCAGTGATACAGCAATTAATGCATATTTAAGTTAGATATCAATTGTATCAAAATGCCCCTTAAATAAATATCGGCCCCACATTCACTTTAGCACCCCATTAAAATGATTCACCCAAAATATGCATGCATAGTATTCTTTCATGCAGCGAAGGCATTTTGCCTATCCGATTTACGGTTTCAGAGATTACAGTAATTATTGCATATTTAATATCTCATTGCATACCGAATCGCATATATCACTTACTGTCAAATGGCAAAAAAGATGCGCACCATGATAGGCTTCCATGCAGTGAAGTAATTTTCCTTATCCAATGTACCATTACCGTTGGTCAAAATTAGAAGCAATTACGCGTTTTTTGCATATTAATTAGCTCATTTTCTCTTATATTTGCCCGAAATACGCCCGAAAACTTAATCAGTTTCGAGAACCTCTCCAGCCTCTCCTCTTCCCCATCCACCAAGTTACACTCATCATACGCCTTACGGAACCAGAAAACTTGTACACAGCCTTGCGGGAAAATTTTCTGTTAATTTATGCAAATTAGATACTTAATTTTGCATATTTTACGCCCAAAACTAATCAGGTTCGAGAACTCGTGGACCCGCTTTCCTTTCTACCAAAGTTACATCAACCATATCCCTTACGGACTCTCCCGATAAATCTACACAAGACCCATGAACCACGGAACGTCAGCAGACGACAGCATGACAGACAGACAGACAGACAGACGACGGACAGACAGACGACAGACAGACGAAAAGTGATTACTAAGTCTCTGCCGAACAAAGTTCAGGCGATACAAAAACCAGGGCAAACTGCTTTGCTTTTTATTCAATACTGGAAAATTTATGACTGGGTAGCAGACCTAAAGTACAAAACCCTAGAATTATGACACCACCTACACTGGACACATTGACTTTGGGGTAAAATAACCAATTCAGATGATGCCTTCCCACCCGCAGGATTTTCCTCTTTTGTGCTGGAAAATGACAGATAAACTACTACTAGACTTATAACTTTCCTTCAACAAAAAGTAATAAATTTATGAAAACCAGAAAGCAAACCTCCTTTGGTTTTTTTATGCAATACCGGCAAATTTATGGCTGGTAGCATATGGCCTCAATTATAATAAACCCTAGAATTAGGATACCCTGGCTCACTTTCACTTTGGTTGTAGAATAGCCAAGTCCTCATCCCCTCATGGAGGGTGGCCAGGAATCCCAATTTTAGTAAGTAGCCATTATTTAACACGTAAACTAAAAGCGATATCTTGAAGAAAAATTCTGATTTTTTATATGTTGTCACGGATATTTCTTATTCACAAACCGTTGGAGCTGAAGACCAACTCACTGTAGGGTTTTTTCTGATTTGGTTTTATATGCGAACGAGGTTGAGGTCGGATGTTGGTCATGGACACACCCCCCTGACCGACCACATCAAGCACCCCCAAATATTGGTTGGTGGGTTGCTGTAATTTCTTTTGATATTTTTTGGTAAGTTGCTATAATTGATTGAGGCTTGGCCACTATCATCTGCCAAGTTTGAGAATAGCACGCAACCTCCAGGCTGGTATTCTGAACGGGGACAACTTTAGAGTCCTTGGGTTTTAAAGAGACACTGGCCCAAATTTTGAAACTAGGCACCCTCAGATTTTTTCAAAATCAATATTTTTGCATGGTTGTAAGCTTTTATATCATCAGCCCTTACCTGAAATGATAAGACCAAATCGAAGCGTCCCTTATGGGTAAAACAAAACGATTTTACAACAATTAATGTCTTCCGGCGAATTAATTCGCATATGACGAAATGGGGCGTTTACACACATGAAACCAACTCCGTATGCAATTTCCCATGGCATGCCTTCTGTGTTGAATGTCATAAAACCTTTGTGGTTTTAATAGCAATTAGTGCGAGAACTATGATATTCATGTAATTATACACATTTGTTATTAAAGTTTATGGAAAACTTAAAAGTTAGCCTACCAATTCCCTGAATGCCGGTCTGTTTTTAGTATGGTATGTTTATGGTCAAATATATCTCAGATTCTTCCAAGGGCCTAGACTATCCTTTGAGAGCACATTGAAGAAATTTCATATTTTGTGAATGTGCCAGTTCCACTTTAAACCATGAGTCGACCTTCTTTCATTTGTTTTTTTTTCAAAATGACTGTGAAAGTTAAATGTAACAGGCAATAAAGTCCTCATGGATGGGCAGGAACGGCCCATCCATGGAGGAATGTTTTCCCACCCGTTACCAGCAGACATTTTTTTGGAGTATGTTGGAAGGAAAAAAGGTCCACTCGTGTAGACTAAACCCTGGTTTAAACCTGGGCAAAGTTTGTCTGCCCTTCAGAAATACCAGCACAGGAGCAGAGCTATTGATGCTATCCACCGTATTAACCAACCCATTAAGGGCTGCTAATGCTATCACAATCTTTTTAACATGAGTGGGTTAAAGGGTGGCATTTGTGACTAAAACACCTTCTGTTTATTCATTGTTCCACTAGATATTGAGAAATGCTTATATCACAAATTTGAGCTGATTCCGATCTTGCGGTTTTGTGTTACGAGCAATTGCTTGCTTCCTCATGTTTCTATAACGAATTTGAACATAAGATTAGGTATACATGGAATAAGGCAAACGGTTCAGATGATATAAAAATTTTCACTTTTTGAGGTAGTCGGGGGACAAGGTTGTGGATACAAATGCCCCTTTAAAATCTAGCAATTCTAGCCAAATTCTTTAGACCATAAAATGCTAACTTGATGTCACCGAGTAACTAAATGAATCAAAAATAGTACACTGCCCTTTTGGCCAAAAGGTTTTTTTAAATTATTATATAGAAGCTCGGAGGAAACTGGCGAGCACGAACTAATAAAGACGAAAAAGACACAGTCTCGAACCCGGAGCCTCTCGCATTCTAGGCGTGAGAAATACCACTGGGCCACAGAAGAGTGTGTTGGGGGATAACCAGTGACGAGAACTAATGTATTCAGTTTTCATTTCAGCGTTCAGCGGCCCGTAAATATATTTTTATATATAGTATAGGATGGGAGGGCCTTATATGCCGTTCTAGCAGAATCTATGACGAAGCAAACTCAATTCAATGTACGCGAGGATCAAGTAAATGATAAACCGAGAAAAGGAAATTGGTAAAATATTATATAGAAGCTCGTAGAAACTGGCGAGCAACAGAACTAATAAAGACGAAAAATACACGGTCTCGAACCCGGAGCCTCTCGTATTCTAGGCGTGAGAAATCCATGGGCACAGAGAGGGTGTTTAAGTGGATACCAGAGGAACGAGCACTAATGTATGTCAGTCTTTATTCAGAGTTTCAAGCGGCCCGTGTAATTATATTTTTTATAAATTATAGAATGGGAGGGACTTATATGCATGATTCTAGCAGAATCTATGACGAAGAGAAAACTCAATTCAATGCACGCGAGGATCAAGTGAAATGATACAACCGAGAAAGTAAATTGGTAAAATTATTATAGAGAAGCTCGGAAAACTGGCGAGCACAGAACTAAATAAAGACGAAAAATACGGTCTCGAACCGGAGCCTCTCGCATTCTAGGCGTGAGAAATTACCACTGGGCCACAGAAGAGTGTGTTAATGTGGATTACAGTGAACGAGCACTAATGTATGTCAGTCTTTATTTCAGAGTTGACAAGCGGCCGTAATTATATTTTTTATATATATTATAGAATGGGAGGGCTTATATGCATGATTCTAGAGATCATGACGAAGCGAAACTCAATTCAATGCACGCGAGGATCAAGTAAATGATACAACCGAGAAAGTAAATTGGTGAGTAAATATTTTAGAAGCTCGGAGAAAACTGGCGAGCCACAGAACTAAATAAAGACGAAAATAAACGGTATCGAACCCGGAGCCTCTGAATCTAGCGTGAGAAATACCATGGGCACAGAGGTGTGTATGTGGATACCAGTGAACGAGAACTAATGTATTAAATGTAATAATTACGGCGCTTAAACTCTGAAATAAAGGACTGAGTATGGTATTGCTGTTGTTTTTATAGCTGTCACTCCAAGAAACCCAGTTTTCTCTATAGAGCCCCTTGTTATTGTGAACAATTTCAATAAAAGGATTCTGTAACTCAGAAGTGGATATGTCACCTAAAGATCCTTCAGCGGGCGTAATTATTTTTTTATATTATATTATAGAATGGGAGGGCCTCATATGCATGATTCTAGCAGAATCTATGACGAAGCGAAAACTCAATTCAATGCACGCGAGGATCAAGTAAATGATACAACCCGAGAAAGTAAATTGGTAAATATTATATAGAAGCTCGGAGAAACTGGCGAGCACAGAACTAAATAAAGACGAAAAATACACGGTCTCGAACCCGGAGCCTCTTGCATTCTAGGCGTGAGAAATACCACTGGGCCACAGAAGAGTGTGTTAATGTGGATACCAGTGAACGAGAACTAATGTATTAAATGTATATAATTACGGCCGCTTGAAACTCATTATGGGATTGATTCAAAACACCACCTTATTTTAAAAGTCAGTCCCTGGTTAAGTCATCGAATGCAAGTTCCACAAAGTTGACCTATATCTGGGTGGACTTTGAAGCTTTTCTTTCCATGTCTCTTATTGGCTAATTACATGATATAGGCCTTTTATACAATTCACAGGTGTTCTACTGTTGACTGAATGCTCAAAGAAACAGGCTTATTTAGACCCAGAGGGTGTTTTGAATCAATCCCATAATGCATTGCAATGTGCCTATACTGTACTGTACTAAACTCATGTCAGTACTTAGGGATAAAAAGTGTTTGAAAAGTTTAAGAACCACAAGACATTTCATAATCATGCAAAAAAATCCCTAAGTACTAACGCTTTGTGGGCTAAAATGAACATTAAAGTCAGGGTTTTTATGTGTAAGAAAATAGGATTTTTATGTGATCACATGACCCTATTGAGGTGAAATTTCCCAAAACTGGTGCATTGTGGGATTGACTCAAAACACCCTCTGGGTTATGGTATTGCTGTTGTTTTTTATAGCTGTCACTCCAAGAACTAAATAAAGACGAAAAATACACGGTCTCGAACCCGGAGCCTCTCGTATTCTAGGCGTGAGAAATACCACTGGGCCACAGAAGAGTGTGTTATATGCATGATTCTAGCAGAATCTATGACGAAGCGAAAACTCAATTCAATGTACGCGAGGATCAAGTAACAACCCGAGAAAGTAAATTGGTAAATATTATTATAGAGAAGCTCGGAGAAACTGGCGAGCACAGAACTAAATAAAGACGAAAAATACACGGTCTCGAACCCGGAGCCTCTCGCATTCTAGGCGTGAGAAATACCACTGGGCCACAGAAGAGTGTGTTAATGTGGATACCAGTGAACGAGAACTAATGTATTTCAGTCTTTATTTCAGAGTTTCAAGCGGCCGTAATTATATTTTTTATATATATTATAGAATGGGAGGGCCTTATATGCATGATTCTAGCAGAATCTATGACGAATCAACACATACAAACAGGCTACTTATATTAAAGTTTTCAACTTTAATAACTAAAATCTTTATTTCAAGATACATCGTTCATCTGCATCTAATCACTTTAATGACATTTTAAAAACTTTTAAATGCTTTCTTTGGGGGCGAGGTTGTTTATGTCGAACCATTAGGCCTATATAATCCAAATGGATAGGCTATAATGTAAATTTGTAGCCAGAATGTCTTACAATCATCACTCAAAATTCCCATTACATATATGTACCATTAATGATGATGTATATAAATCATAGATGCACTTAACCCCATGGATGCTAACAATGATGTGATTGGCTAATTACATCATATAACCCTTTGTATAACCAATCAGAGACATGGTAAGAAAAATTTAAAATGTGCATTTCAAAGGTCTATTTTGATTGGTTGCTCAGAAAGGTATATTATGTTATAATATGTAATGAGCCAATCAGAGATACTGTAAGAAAGATGGTAGACACTCAGGGAGTTAAGTCCAGATGTAACCTGTCCATTAATAAATAAAAACAGTCCAGTAATTGATCATCATTCAAGATACAGTCCGGTAATTGATCATCATTCAATGGTTGGTAATGTTTGTCAGGTTACAGAGCATGGTGTAATGTTACCAATTCAAACTATACTGCTTTTCAAGTTAATTTGAGCCGACTCCCACTCATCGATAGAGAAGGTTATGAAACAGAGGCAGAGCAAAAGTGCAACCAGCATTTTTAAAAGTTTATCATACCACTGTAGTAGCTTGTAGTACTTTCTGAAAATCATAATGTCCACCATAGTGCAGTTAGTGTCCACTGTAAACGGGCCTCGACCTTTTGCCCACCCAACCAAATCATTGTGACATGAATCCATTCATGAGTTTGACCTTATGTAAATGATTTCCACTTCACAGGGCACCATCCAATCACTGATTAATGACATGCTATGGATGAGCGATTACCCACACACTGTGTGCATGAACATTGGCGAGTAGGCCTGTTTTTGCACATTTTGGAAGCCTTGTTAGAAATGGTCGTTTCGGATCTTTTTCAGCACCGTATGTCAACCGAATTACACCACCTTATAGAAATAAGATTATCTTGGTTGTCAGCTTCTACGAAGAGTGTAGGTCTAACCGTTTGTCCATGGCGCCCTCTTGAATCTGCCCAGCAATTACTGGTGATTTTTGCCATAGAGTTAACATTATACCCTACCAAAGTAACACTCTTTATAAATTAACCATTTTCGGATTTTTCTGTATGTTCTATCATAATAAAATTCACATATGTTATTGATGATAATATATTCTACAATTAGAGCTTCTACCAAGAAAATCCCTTGAGCACTTTTCTCGCAATGACGTGAGTTTTCTAATGTCCTATGCGTTAAGCACAGAGTACGCATGACAGGTCATAGGCCTATTGAATGCACTGTGTGCACATTGAATAGCGAAAATGGACAGTAACTGCAAGATGCTTCTAATCAATTTGTGTCTATTTTTATACTTACAGAGTGATCAAAAAAAAGTTTGCACTTTTTTTGTCTTCAAATTTCTCAAAAGTGGGTGGACATATCAAATTCCTTTGAAGGTATTTATTAACTACAATATCTTGATAGAACCTGGTGAAAATGAAGTTGAAACAAAGCTCAAATAACAAAACGATGGCCGTGTAGAGAAAAATGGTCAAGAACCACTTTGCACACATGTAAGTCTATGGGGCAAATTGTGGTTAACAATATTTAATACCTTTGCTGTAGGCCTACTCAAGTAACAAACTACTGACCAACCTTCAAGTTGGTGTGAAGTGTTTGAAATGAATGAGAGAATATTTCAACCATGAAACTGAACCAAAGAGACGTACACTTGAGTCACTTAAATACACTTTGAAATGTCCATTTACAAAATAATTAAGTTGATTTCAACTGGAGAGAATTTTAAATTAAAAGGAGCTTGCATGCTTTTCTGGTCAGCCACTTTATCATCCCTTTTGAAAGCTGTTTCAGTGTTTAGCTCTAAAAATGAGGCAATTTTACAACTGAGAGATTTTTTTTTTTTTTTACAGAAGAGATAATAAATTCCAAGTCCATGACGAGAAGCGTTGTTCAATGTTGAGTGTATCAATCTTTGATAAAATTGGTGATCATCAACAGAGTGCCATAGATTATGTGTGTCCAAAGTGTTTTTTTTCACCTTTTTTCTCTAGATGGCGGCCAATTTGTCATTTCAGCTTTGTTTTCAACACCGTTTTCACCAAGTTCCAACAAGATATTGTAGTTAATAAATATCCTCAAACAATGTTGATATGTCTACCCACTTTTGAGAAATTTGTAAACTTTTTTGGACCACCTTTTTCTGCTGTGTGGGTGGGGGAAAAAATACAATAATACCGAGAGCCTCCAAAGAGGCTCAAACTACAGTCAGTGTCATAATTTCTCATGCAAGCCGCACCGCACAATGTATTATGCTAATTAAAGCATGGTATAGGCAAATGCCTCTTGACCAATTGCAAATTGTGTGATGGTTGTAAGGAACTTATTGTGCTTCCAGGTCACACTGCGCACACTGTAATCTTGCCTGCAGTGACTTAACAATATATTCATCATATACAATACTAATTGTATTTTGAGAAAGACTAATTCTTTGGAACATTAGTCTTCTTATACCATTTTCGATTAGTCATGTTTATTAGTAATTTTTCTCAGTGGCTGGACTAATTTACTCTTGTATTGACTGACTAAAGGTTAGGCTTCTATACATTAAAATGACTATTTTTTTGTCAATTGACCAACTAATTTTAACTGTAGGGAATTTTTTAGCATGATCATGAAATGTCTTGTGGTTCTTAACTTTTCAAACACTTCTATCCCTTAGTACTGATATGTGTTTAGTACAGTGAAGTATAGGCACATTACAATGCATTATGGGATCATTTCAATTTATGAATCGGTTTGTCAGCATTTCAATTTTCACATGCATCAGTGAATGTTTCAATTTCCAGTACATCACCTGGAATCTGCTTCCAAGTTTCTGGAAAATCACATATTCAACCTTGATTTTTGGTTTCTAGTAAGAGTGAAAAACGAAACAATTTCAATTTATGAATCGGTTTGTCGGCATTTTATGATTTCACCATGCATCAGTGAATGTTTCAATTTCCACTACATCACCTGGGTTCTATCTTCTTCCACATTCCTGGAAAATCACAGAGTCAACCTTGATTTCGTAATTAAAGGCTCGGTGAACGAATTGTAGTCCCACTGTATGCAGGTGTTACTGTTTATTTCACAAGGCATTTTGCAAAAACCGATATGCGCTATTTCAACACCATTTTAGTATATTGACCACCCATCAATATGTTTGCGTTTGTCAAGTGATTGGTTTTTAAATTTTTATTATTGACTTTTATCCTACTTCAATACTTAAAACTAAACTTCAGGGCTGGTATTCTGAAAGGGAGCCTAACTTTAGACCTGGGTTTACCCAGCATTAGTCCTACATGAGTGGACTTTTTCCTTTCAAAATACTGTAAAAGTCAAATGTAACGGGTGAGAAAATTCCTCAAATGTAACAGGTGAGAAAAAAAGAATTTTCTCACCCATTACAGCACATTTTTAGAGTAGGTTGGAATGGAGAAAAAAAATCCAATCATTTGGAACTAACCCTGGTTTAAGCCCAGGTCTTAAGTTAGTCTCCCTTTTAGAATACCAGCCTTGAAGTTTTTTTGCCAGAAGTAGCACTTATCTTCTTATCATTTTCTTTATAATTGGCTGGTTATTTTACACCAGTATCTCAATTTGGGAAAAATTGATATATTAATTAATGTACTATTTTTACCCCCTTATTTTACAATGTTCCCCTCATTTTCCAGAGGTTGGACCCAAAAATGTTGATTCAGCACCATTCAAACTATAGAGAAACATCTTCAAACTTTCTTCCTCAAACTTCAAGAATAGGATTCTCACTTAGGACCCAACTATACTTTATAGTTTTCAGCAAATTTTGAGATGGCTTCACAAATTACTGCAAACCATATCAAAAACCACTCACCTAAGACTAGGCTTGTTTGTTCTTAATTGAAGGCAGGTCAAATTTTCTTTGAGGGCCTGCTACTGGTATCCTGGTAACCAGTACTACCTGTCCCAGGGCCGGGTTGTCGGCGGCTAAACCGTCACCCCATCGGGTTTCTAAGGAAGTCTGAGGAGGAGGGTAGCTGGTTACCCTGGTAGAACTAAAAAGAAGATCTACCTTCAAGGGTGTCGGCTCTGGAGAGTTAATGACAGCCATCCAGCACATTAACATCAGGAAGGGCATCTGGTCAATTATCTTTTGCTCCAATAAATGCTCACACAGCAGTATTGCTGAAAATGTGATGTGAATCCGGCCACCCCCGTTAAGGGGGACAAACTGGAGAAAAAAAACTTTGGTTTTACTACTTCCTACTTTTCATGCTGATTCAAAATATGGTAATAAAAATGTGGACATTTTAGGGGAAAACTTAGTAGCTTCCAGGGTCCAACGGATTAACTTAAGTGAAATAAATATTTGAATGGATATGGTGACTAGGTCTTCATTTCTTATCCAAGTTTTTCCTTTTATATGATTTAAATTATTTTGAAATAAAATTGCAAACAATTGTGACTCTCCTTACACTTATATTTTTAGCAGGTGTGTAATTATATAAGTGGTACAGGCAAAATCTAAAATTCTTCTTTATATGAAATGATTGTCAATATTGATTCAACAACCATAATGATCAGTAGTTGAACCGTCTCTCATCATTTCACTTTATGATTAGCCGTTATAAATGATAACATTTAGAGGGAGCGAGACAGAGAGAGAGAGAATCCTCCACATTTCAGATTGACGTCATATTATAATTTTGTTTCACTTAATGCCCAATTACAGGTGAAAAGGAATCAAAGGCAAACTGACAAAAATTATAAAGGAAGTTTTTCAATAACTCATTTTATTGAATTTATAGAGTTTATTAAAACTGCTCTTCAATCAAAGAACCAAATTTTTCAAAAAATGTTTTTTTAAGAAACATAGTTTATCTATAAACATAGTTCATCTGTCAATAATATTGATTTGATAAACCCTATTTTACAAAAAACAAACATTGTTTTTCAATAAACTCAGTTTTACAAAAGACATGGTTTATCAAGTGATAAACACTTGTTTCTATGTTTGACAAACATATATTACATCAGAAAACACAGTATCAGGTAAAACCATTGTTTTTGATAAACTTATTTTATCAATAAACTAAAATTATTGATAAACACAGTTTTAAAATAGTCAATAAATAAGCAGTGTTTTTCGCTTTGATAAACTTTAGTGTGATAAAGACTGTTGTAAAAACTTAAAAAATTGTTTCTTTGATGAAACGAGGAGTTGAACAAAAGTTTCTCTGTTTGACCATATTTATCGAAAACCTTTTTTGTGTGAAATATTTCGCAAACTAAACGAGACTTGATTTACGATAAAGCCTCTGTTTATCACTGATATTGTAATAACCATAAAAAATCTAGCTTTCCATAAAAAGTCATATCATAGTGAAGTCATTCCTGGCCATGAATCCGTATTTGCAAGGTTTAAGGGCACTGACATGCAAAACTGGTAAATAAACATAAAATAATACCGCTAAAACATACACTGTCAAAAACTCGGGGTGTTCTTTAACACCTCCTGGAATCAATAGGGGACCGCACCCACTGGTGTTAGTTTATACCACATTGGGCGAAAGTTCCTTCCGTACCACCCCCCCCCCCTTGTGAAGTTCTACATGAATGGAACAATTCTTTTAATTTTTGGCCTTAAGGTTAGGGTGTTTGTAGTGTAGTGCCCATAAATAAAAAATAATTTTGTTTCCCATACAGTTTAAGGAGGGGGACATTGGAATTCTTTCCATTCCCCACACAGTGTTATACCAGGTTATTGTTTCTATTAACAAATTTGGTGTACAATGCTACGATATTACACTGCTTGGGGTTAATTTTAGACCACAACCAGTGTCCAAATGACACTCCTAGTGTTAATTTAAAAACCTTCCGGACAGCAATATGGGACACACATTATGGTTATTATTTAACACAAGAACTTGATGTTAATTTTATATTGTAACATCTAACATTTTAGGAGAAAAGGTTTAATTTGTTAAGATTGCCTCTATTTGTAACTGCTTACCGCTAACATGTTAATAAAGCAGGTCACCAAATGCACACTTAAATTGGTACAGCAAAACAAATAGAGGAGGAGCTCGGATCAGGTGTGGTCACCATCATCGTTACCTCACTACAGAAAATGTGTTGGACACCTTGGTAGTTAGTATGGACCCTATACTCAAGCTTGGTAGTAGTACTCTCCTCTCAAATTGTGGGTATCACTTTTTCAAATAGGGGTCAATTAAGTTTACACAGGGTCGGTCAATTTGTTAAAATGATCAATTCATGTTGAAATGTATGCCATTATGTCCGTCGAGTCATAGGATTCCAAAAATGTATAGTTGGTACCATCTATGACCATGGTTTGGGAGTTATAGGGTAAAAGGCATCTTTAAAATGTTAAAAGGTCAATTTCTATTTTACAGGGGTTAAAATCAGAAGTTGCTCCAATTTTTGTAAAATTGAAAAGAAGTTGTGTATCTAGCTTAATGTGTCAAATAAGGGTGAATAGTTTGTACCATCTGAAATGCCAGGTACCATGTATGGGACACAATAGGTCATAGGGCAAAAAATCAAATGGTTGTGTTGACCTTCTTTGACCTTATCTCCGTAGTAACATTTACATAATCAAAACTATACTTTTAGGAGTACTATTACCTCAAGGCAATAATTGCAAGTATTAAAATATAATCAAAGCGTAGAACTTTAATGTTGACCTGTACGAATTGGGATTGACCTTTTTTACCCTTTTGAAATTTTACCCTTAACTCCCAAAACAATGCTCACAGATGGTACAAACTATACATGTTGGGAATCCTTATGACTAGACGGGACAATATGGCATAACATTTCAAAAATGTTTTCTTATTTTATTATTTTAAAAATTGACCCCTGTGTAACTAAAATTTCCCAATATGGTGAAAAAGTGATACAATTTGAGAGTACACCTACCAAGCATTGATGTAGAGGGGCCATATAATACCAAATGTGTCCAAACCTTTTCTTAGGGGGGTAAAACGAACTCCTTAAATAAGGCCCCTATGATATTATATGTCCGCTCTAAAAGCAGCGGCTTGTTAAAATCCCTAAATTTCAACATCAAACTGACACCGACAATCTTGAACACCAATAGTGTTAAAATTTAACACCCCAGTTGTAGATACAGTAGTTCATTTAAAAGATCTGTTAAAAATAGACATAAACTATTGCTAAAAAAGCTCATCATTGTGAGCAAAAATTGCCTCTTTGTTATAGTTCGGTGTGCTTTAAATCAAGTATGCTAATCACAGATGAAAATATCCCATGCTATATGGGGATTTATAAGCCATCCGTGCAACCCTTTGGCCACAAGACAATCCAATAAAATCAAAGATAACAGCTTAACATTCGCAACCATAACCTCAAGGAGGATAGGAGAATTAGAGGCTCATTTCTACATAACAACCATAAATATAACACTTACTAAGTTCATACTGACAGTTCCTTAAATGTGGAAAGCGTTGTCAATGATCTTTAAAGACATATCATTGGCCGTATCCTCTTGAGGACGGTGTTACACTGAAATGCTCGCTATTTTTTAAAATATTAATTCTACATCAAATCTCCCTGATTATAATCAAAAATCTCCTGATCAAGATCAAATCTCCTGGATTCGAATCTCAATGTTGGCAGCTCCCCAAAGGTCCAATGAACCGCAAAAACATGAGGGTCATTCAATCAAGGCGATCGCAAAACACAGGTGATAGCCAAATCCAAGGACCGCCTAGTAACATAATATTAAAGAGAAACCACCGGACCAGAACTCTTATGTTATGCACAGAATGCCCTCTTATGGCCATATGCCCTTTGGACCTCCATGGACCCTACTTGACATTTGACACCAAAATATTCAAAAATGCTTCCAAGTTATGTTTGGATAGCCACCAAACTTACTCAAGATAACTACTGGCCAAGACCCATGGGATATATGTCAATTGACCTGGGATGACCCTAGGACCTATGACCACACAACTACGCATTCCCTAACCATCCCAATTGATGGGTTTACTGAATCATTGATGCACTCGTTGGGCCATATTAGATGGGTGTCATAATGGATGGGGCATCCAATATGTATCGTGGTTGGGGTTGTTTTGTTTTTTGTGTGTGGTGTGATTATTCGCTGCTCTAATTTCAAGATAGAACACTGCTTTAATCATATGTAGAAGCATTAAGGTGGATTTTCTTACTGAAACAAAAACAAAAACTATGATATTAAATGTTTACACAGAAGAAAAACCTGTTCTCTATTATGGTTTGGTCTTCTCTGGTGAAGTCGGATAACTGTGGAAGTAATACTACTTATCCATCAACATTTGCATTGTTAAAATACTCACAGCTGTTTGAACAATTAGCGTAATATGGATGAAATATTTCCATATGATATTCCAATAATTCTACAATGATACACTTACTAGGATCAATCTAGCATTAAGTATCCCCTTGGTTTAACCTCAACATAAGAAACTGACGTGTAAACCCCCACCCGAAGGTTTTGAAAAATAATAAGGATGCTTTTCCCGATACAGGCATCTGATAATTAAAATGATCAAGCCTGACTCTGTCTGCTGCTTTTAAAACAACACTACTAAGACGCACAAGACTCGTTCGATTTATGCAGACCCCAGGCTGTGTGTGTATGAGTCCCCCGAGCATAGTCGAAGTAAATGAAATTTATGTTGTGGTAAACTTTGGCTATTTTGCTTTTGCGCCAGTAATTTTTGTTAAACTGTGTTTGAAATGAATCCTCGAAAGAAAGCAATATGATATTAGCTTACAAAAAAATAAATTTTTGAAAAATAAGTATTGTTTAATTGTGTTTGTGTCATAGCCTTTTTTTAATATAAGAATGCTTAGGAATTTCAAACCACCATTTTTCTAGTATATGAAAGCGAGTCTTTAGCAATGCATGATTTGTTAGTTTATTCATTTTGGACTCCTATAAAAACTGCACAGTCCAAAACCTGCTCCATAGACCACCGTAGTACCCTAACTAAAGTTGTGAGGATTGCTTTTATTGAAATGGGCATAATCATGTAATAGATTGACAGAATTTGTGATATACTTAAAACGGACACTCACTTCCTTCCAGTGCTGGTGATTCCGAACATTAAATTTCAAAAGCTTTCTTCATTCCTGTTGTCATTTACCATGTCCATGTGCGATATTTAATAGCATAGCAAGTTGTTTTTAGGATTTACTAGAACCGGTTAATAGGGGCACAAATAAACAATAGCATTAATGTAAGTGGTAAAAGGACGACAAAGCACGGCATCAAATGATGTCAAAACTGACAAAAGATTAAAAAAGTACCCAAACCGCCTCCCGCACTCTAAAATTCCAAAAAATAAAAACTTACGGCAAATGCCCATTACCTCCAGAACAAATTTGCCGAATTTCGGGGGAAAACGGACATAACGGCCCCGATTAGTTTCGCAAATAAGAGCCGACATAGTAAAACCACGCCGCTCTCGATGTGGCAATAATCCATCCATTTCAATGAAATTGAGTGGATTATACAACAAAAAAATCTCATCGTTTATTCTCATTCTTATTTAGAATTGGGAATTTTTGCTTTTTTATCGACATACATAATTTATTGTCAAAATATTCTAACATATTTTTTTTTATTCCTTAAATAATTGCCACCCCTCTTGAAAACACAGTTTCAATCCAAGGAAAACCAAAGTCATCGCGCGGTGATCGTCACAGCTGCGTAAAATGCATTTGCATTACAAAGCGATAACGACGGCAGTATATAAGCGCCGCTTGCGCGTGTCATATATTCGATCTACACCGCGTAAGTGCTGCACGCACTATCCATCTATTACCAAGTAATGGATGGGCAGAGATTGGCCTAATCCAATCAAAGTTTTTGCTATATCAAGATTAAAACCACGCCCACGAATAAGAATTTTCAATGGGGAATGGTATTTTTTTTTCAAGAACACTAGAAATCGCTCGAAGGGAAAATTAAGGAGGGTCTATAACCTTTTGATCTGGGAGATTCTGCACAGGTTATAACTCACTTAAGTTGGTGATTTGTGAATAGCTTTCCAAATGACTCTGGAGCAGAGGTTGAAGGTCATTTGGAAAAGCCATCTCAAAAATCACTGACCTAAGGACTAGGCTTTGATTACCACCAAAATAGGGATGTGACCTGATTACCATAATGTAGGCGCAAGACACCAACCGCAAGAGATGCAGTGTGTATGTTATGCGTGGCGCGCACGATTCTGTGCAAACACTAGAGTACAAGTTGTTTACGTTTTACATGCGGAAAGATATCACATGAATAATCCCGCCTATTTGGTGGTAATCAAGTATAGGCTTGTTTAGACTCATTGAATGCAAGTATGTTGACATTTTCTTAGAGGTCCCCTCTTTTAACCTTCAAATCTGCTAAGGAGAGTCTGTATAGCGGTGATTTGATAACAGGTGGATGGTGGTGGATTTTGAGATGGCTTACCAAATATTGGCCTCCACGAAGATTGTGTGATTTTGAAAGCAACCCCGAGCGCAACCAGAATAAAGCCCGACCCCCCATCTCAAAACCACTGAAAAAGGGACTAGTGTTTGACCTCATTTGAATGCATATTTCTGCTGATTCCAAATATAGTCATGGAAAATATTATTGAGATGGGAGGTGAAAATTAAAGAATAAAATCAAAAAAAAAAGATCTCTGATTGGCTACATTTGGATCAGGCCTAAAAGATGTCAGTTTTTTTTTCTCTTTTACAATGCTGGTCGCATTTGGCACTTGCTGACTTTCAGTTCAATCAACCATAACCTAATCTTCAAGTGAACAGAATTTTTTTTCCTACGGTTTTTTTTTCCACAATTTTAAAACAGTAAATACTTTTACAAGGTTTTCAACCAAGTGAACAGGACTATATGGGCAAAAAATGCGGAGTTTTATATACACTCCACTTCAAGAAATGGAAGGCCAATGACAAATAAAAAAATACACAAGATAACCCACTATATACAGTATTTCTAGTGGGATCCTACAACTTTTGGGCAAATGAGGTTGACATTAACTTAATAGTGTTTAAACATCCACCCAATTTCTCTCATTATATTTTAAAAATTGGGAATAGCAATCCCACATCAATGATCTGCCTTCAGACACAAAACACATCCAGTATTGCAGTTACCTACTTGACTACTTTTTCCAAAAATGAGTGAACCGATTAATTACTACACCATACGCGCACCACAGGTGCGGTTGTAAGCAAGACCAAAACAGGGTTTGGATTAGGATGACGCCCGAGGGTGTTTGGAATCAATCCCACAATGCATTGCAGTGTGTCTATACTGCACAACACAATGTGACAGTTACTGGAGATAAAAAGTGTTCAGAAGTTTAAAAAACATAGACATTTCTGATCTTGCTAAAAACACATAAGTACTTTATGCTTTGTGGATAAATATGAGTGTTAAAGTCATGGTTTTTATTGGTAAGATAAGGATATTTTTGTGTGATCACGTGACCTATTGAGGTGAATTTCCCCAAAAAATGGTGGCATTGTGGGAGTGGACTCAATACACAATCGGATGGACGCCCAAAGAAAATGGTATCGGTATTTGCATTTAATGTACCAGGCGAACGGTGGAGGCACGATGTTCGCATGAGGCCCCCTTGTGGAGTGGGGTGTGGGTTCTGATGGGAAAAAATGTTTCGTCCTGTGTCTGTTAGAGAGACAGGATGTAAGGAGACCTGGTGACGTACGGAAGTTGAGTAAGGAAATACGTGAGGAAATGAGAGAGAGGGAAAGAGAGGTAAATGTTTGAAATCAATGGCATTGAGATGTTAGTCTACCATCGTAATTGAAGGGCAAATGTGAAAATTTATTGGAAAAATAACTTCAATTATGTTTATACAGAGCAAGGGAGAGAAAGAAAAGCCAAATTCAATAACATTTATATAACATTTTTACAAAGGAAACATTGAGGAATTTCCAGAAAATGCACACCTAATATTTTTCAAAATTGTTATTTTTTTTTTCAGTAACTAAACTTTAGAACAGTAAATAGGAAAAACTGTCAAAATCCAGTTACTGTAAAAGTGGAAATTTTTGTGCCATATGAATTTTTGCACTTTTGCCCACTTCTGAGCTAGCGCCGAAATTAAAAACGCAGAAAAACATTTATTTGTGTGTAGGCCTATGTCGGATCCAGTGAAAAAAAGCAAATTTAAAAACAAGCTACAAAAACAGATAAATTTCCCTAAGCCACGGGAACAGTTACACACACAACAAAATCACGTCAACAGTAGTTGGTTTCTTGGTCCAAAAACCTTCCGGAACATTCTCGGTTGTTGTAATTGCACTTTTTCATAAGATCAAAGCCACTTTATATTTTGCTGCCACTAGAACATCATCCACAGAACATTTTTTTATTGTTGTCATCATTGGGCGTCAGCGGTTAGGCGCTCAAACTATCCACGAGATCGTGAATTCCCCTAAACAGCTCCCGATTTTTGTTTTGGGTGAGATCGAGTTATTCTTCCCAGGGGACACAAACACGTTGGCAGCAAGTTGGGCTCGAACTTCAAGATATCACATGTCATAACGATCATGAATCCTGCGCTTTATCTGTGGCGCCACACATATAATCAAGTGCAAATTTAAGCTAATTACGGAGAAATTTGTTGCGTTTTTAAATGACAGGAGGAGATTTTTTTAGGATTATGAATTTTTATTTGGACAAAACAAGGTTGCAAAAGCAAAACTGGCAAACCTTGTTTTGAACTTTACTGCTATCGAAACGTCACCCATTAGAAAAACATGCTTTGACTTTCTGTCGTGCACGACAGAAACTACTAAATAATCATCTTATCATTAAAGATGGCGTATTCTGCTTATTCACTTCAGGTGTGATCTAATTCACATGGTAAGCATTCCAAATATGTAAAAACCCTAGGTTCGAGAAAAATTGGGGGTCCTTCTTTCTGAAATCATCTCATGTTCTTTAAAGTCCACACACAATAAAATTATCTCACAAAAAAAGCCCCTCGTCCCCATGGTGACCTTTAAGAAATGAACAGAATACAGTTCATATTTATCTGCTTTAAAAAGAGTGGGCTAAAAACTGCAAAGATTTATGTATTTCCCGTATTTTTCATTACACCAAAAAAGAGCCCAAATTACGTTATTATTTAAATGCATGACGGGATGATGACGTCATTTCGGTAAAACACAGATTACGTCATCACAGTGCAATATGTAAAACACTGTACATCTCAAGTCCATGATGTTACTAACAATATGCCACCATTCTGTATGTATTAAATTGGTTATTTTTGCAATGTAAGAAGAGAATGAAGATGAGAAAGTTGTTGGTACTTGGTGCTGTTTATGAGGATTATATTGTGAAAAAAAAAAACATAGACTGACAAGGAGGTGTGGACTATGGACACAGTCAGTGGACGAGATGTGGTGAGTTGTGTATTCATGGCGTGGCAACCCATGAAACACCAACAGCTTGAAAAGTATTTCTGCACCCTTCATGATTCTTTCGACACTTACTATGTACCAAAATACATTTTTAATGTTATGAATGTTTGTAGTTGGTCTGTTATCATATGAATTATATTTTATTTTGACCGGGTCATGAACTAGGTGCTGCCTTCTCTCTTAGTTTTAAATTAGTATTTCACTCTGACTGCCTGCTCTCACCGGTATAGCAAAACTATCCACTCATGATTCCCAATGTTTTTATAATTGATTGTCCACATTTTACACCAGCAAATTATATATAATCCTCAAAATGACAGGGGGAAAGGAAGAAGCTAGGGGTCCACAGGCAAACTGATTGTATGTTGGAGGCTACGGCATGGCAATGGTATCGATACCACTGCCATTGCCATTACTGAGACTGGACTGGCTTAGCCGTAACAATGTCAATGAGTAGGCCCCCCATAGAGCCATGGTTTTGTTTTAATTGTTCATTAAATACAAAAACTTCCAATCCCGAAATTGGTTTTTCTAACCGATTTTCATCTCATTATTCTTCTGTCTTCTTCCGCTATGATGGGATTGGACCGTTTTACCCCACGGTATCCACGTACCGTATCCACCATTCGTCCATTGTTCTCGCCGGGGTATTTCCTCACCAGGAAAATAACCCTGGCTAGCTCTCCGCTATCCGGGGTACTTCCTGACGATGATAACCCAATTTGATTCTCATCTGCATATTTTGGAACTCAGGCTTGTACTTTCACTAATTTGGGTTGAAGATGAAAGATCTACGAAATGATTTCCGCAACCAGTTGTGCGTGCGTGTAGTACATGATCCCCAACATGATCTATTGACCTGATATGTAATGACGTCACAGGCATAGCGCCCAATTTGAAGAATTTCCTCACAGGGGTATTTCCTCACCGGGAAATATCCCCGGCTAGCTCTTCGCTATTCCGGGATACGTCCCGACAATGAATACCCAATTCTGATTCTCATCGTGCATATGTTGGACTTCAGGCTTGTACTTTCACTCATTTGGTTGAAGATAAAAGACCTACAAAACTGATTTCCGAACCAATTGTGCGTGCGTTTAGTACAGGATCCCCAACATGATCTATTGACCTGATACATTAATGACGTCACAGGCATAGCGGCCCAATTTGAGGCTTTTATTTTGTTGTATAGGGGGGTCCAGGAAAAAATCTTTTCAGTTGTAATGTGATTTCCTGTACGCAGTTTGGAAAGAAAAGTTAGTGCTTCTCGTTTTATTTATATCAAAAGCTTGCGATTGCCTCAATATAATAATAATTCATGGTGTGTGGACTTAATAAAAAAAAATACTGAAATTGCCTAAACGGTTAAAAGAAATCCTTGATTATGAGGTAAACTTAAAAGCAATTGCCCAACATATGGTCATAATGGAGGACCCCATTCTCACAGTTTGGAGGAGAAAGAAGTTTGAAGAGGTTTTTCCATAGTTTGAAGGGTGTCGAATCAGAATTGGGGTAAAACCTTGGGGAAAATGCAGGGAACATTGTAAAATTAGTGTAGGGATAAATTTTGAAAATCATATACACCAATGTATTGTCTCAGAATATTAAAAAATACCATTGGTCAGGTTCAGAAAATAAGCTAAATAAAGGCACGCATATGGTTTACTTACCGCAGGTTTTTCTTACTTTCACTTTTTAACTTTTGGCCAAAAGACTCTATAAACCGTCACGGGTTTCACCTCTTTTGACTAAAATGAATTGAAATTTGTAGTGGGGCGAGGGGTTTTGGCAAATCCTCAAAGTTATGGGGGTGGGGGGACAACTCCAACATGTAAAAAAGTCAATTTAAACTTAACTGGCCTAAATATAACATCAAACACTTCCGTATTGTGTATTTGTCATATTTTCACTTATTATAAAAAGGCTGTTTGTAGCATATTAGAAAATAAAATCACTGTAAAGCAATACAGCACATTTTTAAAAAAAAAAAAAAAAAAAAAAACTTTGAGATTTTTGCACCGTTGTGTTGGTAATTGTCTAGTAACTACACCTGCGAATGGTAATGCTCAAACGTGCGTACTTTTCATAAAAAAGCGATTTTGTAATTAGAATGGGTATCCCCCTTTGTAATTAACGGTGGAACTGGAAACGTCAAATATGTATGTCCATTGTGAAAATAGTGCCCCCTCATGAAAAATGCCTCTAACTTGACCTCTAACTTGACCTTCCTGAACCAACTGAACAAATAAAAAAAATAAAAAAGTGGGAATTTGGGGGGGGGGGGGGTAGACACATACATGTGCTATTACGGCTATTGCATATTGGAAGGCCGTGTCAAGCAGCCGTGAATTGTTATCAGATCTCCGATATTTATTATCCTAATTTACAAAATCCTCTGTTGAGATACATAGACCCATGCCCCATAGGAAATGTCAAAGCTGTACCTTCACAGTTTATAGTTTACTAGCCAATTACAACAAATGTTGCACAAACTTAACATTTTTGGAAAAATGAGGGTGCGCTTCAAAAAAAAGTGCTGTTATTGCTGTTAAAATAATACCAATTCTCATAAAAAGTCATATTTTTGTAATTTTTGTTGCCATTAATGTCATGGTATATAATATTCATGCAATGGGTATGTTATTGGATAGAACAGATGCAGACCTTAGAGAAAAAAGAGATATTTGTTTTGGCCATCTTAGATGGCTGTCATAATGTATGGCATCCAATATTGTGAGTGGTGATGCTGGCGCAGCCGGTATCCACCATCTAAGATGGCCAAATACAAAACAAATCTCTTCTTTATTCTCATTTATTATTTAGAATTGTGTAATGTTGCTTTTATCGGCATAATTTGTCAAAAATATTCTAGATCATTCTTTATTTATTCATTTAAATAATGCACCGGGCTCTTGAAAACAAATGTTTCAACCCAAGGAACCAAAAGTAAATCGAGCGGGTGATCGTCATGACTTTCGTAAATTGTATTTGCGTACCAACGCCGACCATGCACACGCATAGTAAAACGCACCCGTTTGCGGGATGTCATATTCGACTACACAGCATAATTGTTGCACGCCTATCCATGTATACCCAGTACTGGAGGGGCGGAGCTTGACCTATAAACCAATCAAATTTCTTGTTAATATCACTTGGAATGGCATCCACCCCTCTTCCACCCACCCACCACATTCCACCCCATCTACCCCAACCAGAGGACTGTCTACAAAAAATAGTTTGAATAGAGGGTTAGTGCATCTTAAAGGCTGACTCAGAGGATTTAAATACAACTTTTTGTGTATTAATAAAAACAGTCAACTAGAACTAACGATAATACACCTAAAATGCCTAATTCCAACGTTTGAGACAAATCAGAGTTTTTGTTTTGTACAGTAAAACATTATGTGTAGTATAACAGTGGCCTAGTAACTGTGTTTAACAAAAAATCAAGATCCGGAATTTTAGACAAGTGTGATTTGAGATGAAGGGCTTCTATTTGAGCTTAGCTAATTTCACACAGTGATTAATATATTGAAAGGCATTATAAATATGCAAAAAAACACGATTTGTTTGGAAAATGGGGCGCCCTCGTCGTGAAAGCTCTGAGCGCCTTAAAGTCATAAGGCACTTACCATATTTTTCTTGTAAGTAAGTTATCCACCTGGACTTTCTGCCACTTTGTAGTGCTCTTGGATTTTATGCTGAACCATGTTGTGTATTTGTCCATGTAAGAAGTCACAAGAGCAAGGCTTCTGCATAAGTGTCAGCCCTGGAGAAGCCGATAATTCACAAAAGCCGTCGTTGCAGAAAATATGGCCATTGCCTCCAAGCTGGGCATTGGCAATGATAAAATTCCGGTCTGTGAGAGGAGATAAAAAGATGACAATTTTGGCAATCAATGGGGAACCCATCCTGTCCAAAAGGATAGGATGTTGCCCATCTGGAGAGATAGGACAGTCAAAGAAACTCAAGGACATTTCGCCAAAAAAATGCACCTGATATAATTATTTGGAAACAGGCATTTTGCATACTCTCAAGTTATTAGGTTGTATTTTTAATCACACCTAAAGTGAATATGCCTAAAAATGCCGCATCTTAATAAATTAATGATTAGTATTTTTGATTCGCATAACAGAAAAAATACAAGCATGCTATAGAAAAAAAATTAAGACAAGGCAAGCTATTTCTAAAACTTTAGATTTCGAATTTTGTATTACCTTGCTTGCTGATTGAAATTTTAACTTCTTAGGCTCTCCAGGTAGACAAGGATGAATAATCTTCCCTAGAGAGGATGGCCAGTGCGCGCAGGTTGGGAAACAAAATGCCAAATGCCGGACCCGAACCAGCAACTCGATATTACTTGCACTGCACTCTTACCAAGTAAGCCAAAAAGCCATTTGTTGTCTTGGTAGAGGAGCCACGCTCAACAAGGAAAGCGATGGACACCTTTGCACCTAAAACGGATGTTATCTAATCACTCCAACAACAGTGACGTCTTTTGGGTGTTTGGGGGTGCAACACCCCCATGGGGATCATTGCAAAAACATGATGGCAAAAGCGCCTACCTTCAGCTAAGTACAGAGTCTCCCAAACCCCCGGGTCCCCCTCAATAGTAAGGTCGGGTTGACCAGTGAACAAACAACAGCAAAAGCAATTTACAAGAAAATTGGGAAATTGCATTTCAATAATAAGTTTAGAGCTATATTATTGTTCCATCTATATCAGTGGTATTCATGACCCAGCACTTTTAAGTTTTAAAATATACATAGCTTCCTCCAGAAAACAACATATTTCCAAATTTTATGATTCTGATAATTGCGTTTGATGTATGAGCTAATCTTAGTATACGCTACCGATAGAGGTCACTGGGTTCATGTTTGTAATAAACCCACAGAAAAACATAATTGGGTTTATTATGGTGTAGATCAAATCTGCCTGAAAGGATCAAGCATGTATACAATGTTTAATTTACAACAAAAAAGCTTAGAGTGATAAAGTTTTGGGGATAATGCCCCTGTAAAATGGTATTTTGTGATGCTGGCACACTCTTTTGTCAATGCAGTTCACGGATATTCTTGAGAAATGGCATATATTCCAAAAGGTAGTTGAATCCAAATATGATGTTTTTTAAAGTTTGTATCACTGGTCCTACAGCCTGTAAATTCATCCCTGCTTAAAGACAGAAATACAAAATTTTGAATGTTAGTATCGTGCCAAACAATGCACATAGAAATTAGGCCACTATAATTACGATGGCTAATAGTTCACATGCTATGTAACAAAAAGTCTTTTTATATCATGTAATTTGGTGGGGACATGGTTGGGATCACCAATGCCCTTAGATCAAAGCTCACATTGAACATGTGAGGACATCTTGCCTATTAATTAAAAAGCCTCGACCCCAGAACTCCCGATGTACCGGAAAGTGCCGTCAAAATTTTGGCATAAGAAAAAGCTATTATTTTTCTCATTTAACCTGTGAAATTTAGGCTAAGGATGTTTGGTTTGGGAGTTATGAGCGAAATTGTACTCATTTTGGTCGACCATATTAGTTTTACACAGTATCCTAGGCTACAAAAATCACGTTATAGCTGCTCACATCAAAAAGGATTTAATTTACCGGCGCAAACCTTTTACAGATGAGGTTTTTGGGTGAAGGCCATTATATCAAGATGAAACTTATATACTTAAAGGGGATGGCCCTGATTTAAAGATATCAAGTTTTTCATCTTGATTAGAATGGGCCTTCACCCAAAACCCCAGCTGTAAGTTTCCGCCGGTTTATTTCAACCCGTTTTGTTGCGAAGAAGAGCTTAAAAAACGTGGATGGAAATTTGTAAGCCCCATAGAGTTACGTGTAAAATTATATTGGTCGACCAAAATGGGTCACATTTTCAGCTCATAACTGCAAACCAAAAACATCCTTGGGCTCTAAGATTTCACAGGGTTTAAATGAGAAAAAGTAGTAGCTTTCACTGCTACCAAAATTTTTGACCACTTACGGTTAAAAATCTGGGGCTTCTGGGGACGAGGCTATAGCGATCGGGCCATGGACCTTTAAATTGAACATACCCCTTTAAACATAATGCACTCCAAAAGCCAGGGGGTAGAGACATGCCAACCTAACAGCAACAGCAAATTCAAAAGGGCATCAACTTCCGGGTGCTAGTCTTTTTCAAAGACTTGACCGTAGGAGGGCGTTCTTAAGCATATCGAACGGGTACACACAGACTTTCAAAAGACTAGGCCTGGTCACGAATATTTAAATCGTAAATGCCCGTTGTATGGAAAAATTACATGTTTTGCAGCAGAGAATCCACTAACCTCGACGATTTGATATAATTTGTCCAACATTATCATGGTATTACTAAGATCTTTTGAACGAAGGTTTAAGAATGATTTTGTAAGGTCGCTGCTGAGAAAGAGACTGCCATAGTAAATGCACGTAAAAGTTCCCCAAATTACCGTTTGAAAATCCAATGCCCAAATCGAGCAGGTCGGGTCTACTACCACCCCCTGCCCAAGCATACTGGTACCTAGAATTATCAGGAGGGGGGATGGAGAAGAGTTAAAAACTGGCATGCAGGGTTTTGTCAGTTATTCATCCCTGGGGGGAGAGGAAAAGGTTTTTGTAAATATCTTCTACTCTCTATGGTCATTTGGGGAAGGAAGTGTTAGGTGATTGCAACACTGTTAATTTTGGATAAGAATGGGATACAATGGGGCATGGGGGAGGGAAATTCCGGGGGGGGGGGGGCACTCAAAATATGAAAGTGACTGGGATGTGCGGATTGGACTTTAAAGTAGGGGGCATTCGCAGAGGAACTTTGAGGGAAAAAAGGGGGTCATTTGGTGAGGGGAGCAAAACTGGGGGTCAATACTGAGCTTCGTCACATTTGATGAAAAAGGTGTAATTTTCGGGCAAATTCTAACCATTCAAACCAGTTGAATATGGGTTTATAGCATTAAAAAGGGCTGTCGTGAGAGCATGAAATAGAAAATAAGGGGTTCCTTCGCTTGACATTTAATAAAAATTGGAGGCGGCATTCAACTGAGAGTAAAAGAAAAAAGGAGGTCTTCAGATGACAGGTTAAAAAAGGGGGCTTTCATTGACGCCGGTTTCAAAAAGGGGGTCTTTCATGACAGGTTTAAAAAGGGGGGTAAGAGTGCGCCCATCCATTACATATTTTTAGGGAGTGTTTCCCACCCCCCCCCCGGGGAAATTCTGATTGTTTTGAAAAATAGAAACCTGCTGGCATGGCTATCAGCAAGAGACATTAATTTTAATTAAGTATTTTTTTAAAGTAGGATTATTATTGTATCAAGTGGCCTAATGGTGTAGCTTTGTGTGCAACCATAATCCCTGGCTGACGATACATGGGCATTTCATGGTAACACGAATTTACCACGTTGAGGGCATCCACCTTTATTCCCACCCTTGGTTGAACTAATTTGAAGTTTGTGTTTAATTTTTTGTCTTTAATACTACTACCTTAAAGCTGATCCCATGTTCAGACAACATGTACAAGGCGAAAGATCAACTCATGTGATGATGGGGTAGTGGTAGTGCTACGAACTTAGGAACACGCGTTTACTCGGTGGACAAGCAAAAAATATCCTTAACTTCATTTCACTTTGTCCTCAAACTAACAAGTGTGCAACAATTTATTTTCTCTGTAATCAAGTACTGTGCTAAAGGTTTATTTATACAAGAACATTAACAATAACGCAACTTAAAGTTTTTAGTAAATGCATAAAGAGGCGGTAACACGCGTTACAAATAAATGGTACCAATTTGTCCAGCAAAAAAAGACCAACGTAATAACATGTTAGTAAACATAAAAGATACATTACTTCAGTTTAAAGTACAAATGTTGCTGAAATTGTCAACCAAACCAGTTCAGATCATTTTAAGTAGATAAAACAGTAAGTAGACCCACTTTCTGTTTTGTTGAAATACATGAAGCACTTATAAGTCAGATTGTAGTGCTGCGTGATTGTTTACTAGGGCTGCCCCAGTTTTCTAATGATTTGCGTCCTAAAATAAAATGTTTGTATTTTGGGCGTGGCAACTTTCCTTCCCAGCACTATGCATAAAACGGAAATAAGAAAGTCGTCGTTTCGCCCCGGCTTTCCAATATTTCACCAGGGAGATAGTCCCCATCATATTCCACAAGGAACCAAGTCCCAACAGGTATCTCAAATGGTGGGGTAGGTCGAGGATGTGGGGTGAGGAGGAGGGATGGGGGGTGGGGTAGAAGAGGGAGGAGGAGGGGGGAAATGAGGGCCGAGAGGGGAGGTGTCAGAGAGGGGAGAAGCCAGGGGGGGGCGAGTAGTGAAGCGGAGGAGGAGTGGGGAGAGGGGGGTAGGTTTGGTGGGACCTCCTCCCTTTTTCTTATTTTTATTTTTTTTTAAGTTTTTTTTGGATTTTCTTTATTATATTTTATGTTTTTATTTTTATAGTTTTTTATTATATTTATTATTTTTATATTTTTTTTTTTTTTTTTTTTCAGCTATTGTTAGATGTTTTCAAGCTCTTACTGTCACGTTGTTGTGAACATGTAAATCGGTGAGGAGGAAACGGCGCCACTCCATCACAACTTTCCATATGATAATTAACGGTAGGCAAAAGATTTATCAAAAGGTTATATTGTCTTAGTTAGGTAGTTAGACCAAAGTTTAAAGCGGTTTTGTCCCCGTCAACGGGAGTGGACGGATACACCTCACACTCAGCAACACTGATGTATGTGAGGATTTATTGGAGCAAAGATAATGACCGGATGCCCTTCCTGAGCCAATCCACGTTGTTTTTTTCGGCGGTGGGCCTAGCCCTTACACCCCATCGATGTGTGGTTATGGGCTTTGCCCAGCGGCAACCCTCTACCACACACAAAACAGTCCATTAATGACTTCAAACCATGTTGATTCAGTCAGAAATGAAAAATGCTTACCGCGCAATAAATGAGTAAAAAACCAGCCTCACCACACCAACTTTCTGCTTTATAGGATTCTTTACATATTCCGGATACAAGTTGTACAACTGGTATTTGTAATATTCAAACATTAAGTCAAAAAAAGAGTGCAATCGAGAGCCAAAAAGATGCTCAGCAAACAACCATAACAAGACCGAAATCTGGGGGATGGATGCTGTGACCCTTGCAAGTAAACAAGATGCCAAGCTTTTGTGATAATGATTTTTTGCGATTTTTAAGATTGTAAACAGTTTATGTTTATTGAGTTTAATTTAGGTTTTGTAAACAGAAAAAAATCCTAAGACATGGGAGTCAAAAATTACTTTAATATGCGTTTTGAAATTTTGCTTTATAGTGTTCTGAGGATGGCATGCAAAAAAGTGAAAAATAAAATATCGCGAACATTTCCCCGTACAGGCCTGTACGGTTTTCGACTGTGTACACAACGTGCATTAATGTCTACTCGCAAACAAGAGTATTTCTTCCTTTATCGGTATAGCATAGGGATAATAAGACCAGGGAAAAAAGTATTACAATGCGATATTAAAATTACTCAATTCATAATAGAGCATATTAGTCGTTTTAATTTGAAAAGACCAAGGTTTAGTTTTAAAGGTCACGAATCTACCTGACCTAAGGTCAGCATGCCGTTTATTTGTCAACAAGCAGAATCGCTGGGTAACATCATTGAACATGAGAATATTTTGGTTTATGCACATTATTCACTCTTCGTTTTTGAATTCGACCCTGCGTACCATCTGTTTCAAACACTGTGGTGAAGTGTTTTTGATTTTATATATCAGCGGCAATTTCATAATGGTAAGATGATGAAAAGGTAATTTAATAAACATGTCAAACAAGGTCCCATTGTATAAACGCTGAAAAGTAGTCAATGGAGTGTTCTCTGTGGTAGAGGGGTTAATTCCCTCTAACACAGATTCGATCTGTGTTTTAGCCTAGCGCTTTGGGCACTATGCTCACCATACAAATGGCACATGTACTGAATAGCCGCCAAGCGCTGCCAGAGCTTACACCATTGTAGGTAGATCTTCTTTCATTCTACTAAGGTAACCAGCTAACCCTCCTCATCAGATTTCCTTAGAAATCGAGGGGTAGGGGTGACGGTTTAGATGCCGACCAACTCGGCCCTGGGACAGGTAGTACTGGTACAGGATTACCAGTAGTAGGCCCTCAAAGAAAAAAGACCTGACAAACTGACCTGGGTGCTATTATATAATGCACCTGGTATTCTGGGTATAAAAACCAAGAGGCCTCCATCAATAGAATTAAAATAATGCAGTATAATACTATCCTTGTTTTACATTGCGATATTAAAAGCTGATTAAGTCTAACAAACTGATTCTGTATGCCAGGTTTCAAATGCTTGAGCTGGTAACACGCGTTTCATTGGAAAACAGCGTTACAGTAACACACGTTACAGTGTAGATAGCTCGCTGTGAATAGTGGGGTAAGAATTTATCATAATGGCACTGGTTTTACATGAGGCCTTACTAGGAGGAGGAAAAAGTTTTTAAGTGGCATCAATGAGAAACCAGATTAATGAGCAAAATATCATCAATAGTCCGTTTCGGAACACGCGTTACACTCTTCAAAAGAACAGTCAACCATGTACTGACACACTTATACGTGGGTTATATGTAACAATGAACAATTTACATGTTGTTTCTCAAAGACCATGCCATACCTTACTTAAGCATTTGTTTTGGAATTCAGATTGATTTTAACTCTTTTTCTACATCCACTTGCTAAAATCATCAAAAAACACTCTAAATGCACGGTAGGTAACAATTTTTCAAATAAACAATTCCAACTATAAATTTTTTGCCCTGTACTTGCAGCATTTGGATATGATTTTAGGATAAAAAATTCAATCTGGAAGCAATTTCATTTTTTGAAACCTGACCATGCCACCTTTTCATGGAAATGCCCACATGTGTATAAGAGCAAAGAACAAGATAACAAGTTGGTGATAAACACAGTATCTGATTTAAGTAAGGGCTCTCAGTACTAAAATCGTGAGAACAAAGGGGTCATTGGCATCAAAGCATGGGAAGGGGGAGGGGGGTCATTCAGTAAAAACTTTCAAAACGGAGGATAATCTGAGTACTGGTTAAATTTGCCCCCCCCCAAATTTATGTGGACCAATGGGCAATGGTTCTTGTTAGAGGCCTACATAACAAATTCTGGCATTTGGTGAAAGATGCAAGGTTATAGACATCAACATCGCACAAACAATGTGAAAGATATCAGGTGGTGTGTCGAACACTTCACGGCCTTACTGATCTCATAAAATGTGTGCACAAAGTACAACAAATGGTAACTTAACTACACTCGACTAACTTTTTGGGACAAACCTGTACACTTGATAGCTATTACTAATTGTTTCTGATCCCTACGCTTGCCTACAAAAAATTCCCACAAGAAGAGGAAGTGCATATATTTTAAAATAAAATGGGGTCATTAGGGGCAATCCTGTACACCTGCAACAAAGATAGTCATTGGGGTACCTTATTGACAAAGGGGGGGGGGGGGATCATTGGTACTAGATGAAAAAAGGATAATTGGGGTACCACAGTTAAAAGAATGGGGTCATTGGGTATCAGGATGGGCAAAAAGGGGGGGTTGATGATGCTTACACAAGATGCGGTTCCACATTTGGGTTCATACTGTATACCCTGTAAAGCCCTAAAGAACTTTTCAAGCCCAAATTTTATATGGCTATAGAAAAAAAATTTAAAAAAAATTATGACTAAAAGTGGGGGATGCGGCGTCAATCAAGTTGCAAACTTCAGGCTTCGAATTACAATTTTAGAATGACATGCACCGGTGCATGTAACTTAAAAAATTCACATGCACAATGTAAAAGTTACATGCACAGGCTAATGTAAAACATGGATTGGTGCTACTGCCTAACCTTTCTTCACATCAGAACTCTGGGACACAAGAGCTTAGACTAAATGACAGTGGCTCAAAATGTTATTCATGTCAGCATCAATGATTCTATGAAATAAGCTAAAATTGCAGTTTAAATTTACATGCACACGTGCACGCAAGGAATACAAAAGTTACATGCACAGAGGGAGGAAAGACTACATGCACTGTGCATGGTGTGACCTGGGTAAGTGAAGCCTGCACACCTTTAAAAGGTTGTGGCCAAGCCTAGAGTTACATTTATTTAGCTCTTATGTCCAAGCCATTTGGACTTTTTAAAAACTAGGTAGCCTATGCCAAGGGATATAGCTACGCCGGCCGGCGGCGGCCGGCCCATGACTGGCACTTGCTCTCACCGACCGGCACAGAAGGGCATTTGGAGGTTCCCGGCCGACACTTTACTCAGTGAAATGAAAAATCACACATAATTGTTAAATAAACTCAAGTTTGTCTATCTTGCAAAATGTGTTTGTAGTAAATGTGAAGATTTACAACCGGCACTTAGAGTAGCCTAGCTATAGCCCTGCCATGCCATAGCAAAGCCACACTCAAACGGCCTACACAAATGGCTAGGAAAGTAATGCACAATCTGTACCTATATTTATACTTAATTTACCGCCGAATAAGTGGGATGGGATTTATTCACTTTATCGGGTAAAAGAAACCAAATATACTAAGGCATTTGACAGAATCACCAATGCCACCAAAATAAACACACTACATCTTATTTTTTGCACCTAATTAACTTTCAGATTCAAGTTGCTTCTGGCAACGTTTTGATATATGATTAGCAAATGTTACATCACAGTCTCCTATACTACTTGTAATTGGGCCACAGTATTTTTTTTGTCCCTGTATAAAAATTGTAATCATGTTTACCTCATATGGAAAGGTGTATTTTGCAATTGGTCAATAGGCCATACACCAGGGGGAGGGGGCCTCCTTACTTCAACTTTTCAGGTATGGATGTGCAGCCCAATTGAGGGCTTGGAAGGGCTTGGGAAGTTCTGAAAGTCTCAAAAAGTAGGGCCTTAGGAAAACGAACTTTTGAGAAATTTGCAGGCTTTGAAACTGAAATTTGGCTTAAAATTCAGCATCTGAGGCAAATTTTCCCAAAAAGGAACCTTAGAACTGATGGGGATTAAACTAGAAGAAAAAAACTGTGATGGAGGAGGGTGACAAAAGGGGGGCCACGCACATTACCCATTCCTCTTTCCTATGTAATTTACTCAATCTTGGTAAAATGAAGGCAGCAAAGCCCTGGGTGTATAAACCATGCAAGCTTAATACCAAAAAGTTCAAATCATGAAACCCTAATTTAGGCAGTTCTGCAGCAAGCCTCACCCCACAATCCGCAGTTTTTCATTTTGTCTTTCTGGCGCAGTCTAAGTTATACACATAAAAAGGAACACTCAGGATCTCAGATGATATAATGAATGACTTGACTGAGTCTGAGCGCACTAGTCTAGGTTAGGCACGCAGAACCAAGTTACTACTAGGGATAGGCCAGCCTCAGGAGGAATTTAGGTAAGTTGGGCCGGACGAGGACTGTGGCTTGATGCAAACATGCATTCACCCATGGGTGTTTTTTTTTCTATTCCCCCCCCCCCAATATAACATGCGGCGGTCCAGGCGAGGGGGGGATGGGGGCACGCGGCCCCCCGGTAGTATTTGCAAAATCTTGCAAAATCAGCCCATTTTGGAAAGTTTCAGCTTTCAGCCCCGGGAAAATTTTGCCCGTTTTCAAATCTGATCCGCCCAGGCTAAATAAACCTTAGGAAATGTTCTTGGTTGGTATTCTACACCAATCAATTTGCATCCTCACTCAAAAATCTAGTGTCCCTTTTTTAGTTTTATTGGCCTGGTACAAGTGTCAGAGAGCCGTCACATCCCAAAAAATGTTGTACAACCGGACACCATCATTGGAGAAGCTACACCATATCTCAGGAGTCAGATAAATTAGTACTATACCCACGGCATTACACACGTTTTAATCTGAAACAAGTGGTTACATATTACATTCAGTTACATACCACCACGGGTACACAAACTTACTCTGCCCGTCAAACTTTCTTATGAGGTATCAATGAAAGTGTTTTGGGGCGCAAACATGTCCCCTTCGAACCGGCATCATGATGGTTGTGAAATTTTAGGGTTTAGAATATCCAGCACTACATGATATATAAATCCAAAGGTAATTAAGAAGTCCACGTTAAATGTGAAAGCACGAGTCACCAAACCGGTGAAATCCCATCTAAACTTATCAAACGAAGATGATGCTGATGCTCTAGTAATGATGATGCAGCCGACTCTCTCGCTTGCTCGCTTAGCAACCTGGTGTCTGGTTCCCGTTTATTAGCCTCCTTTACATACAATTCAACGTAAACCTACACAGAAGGTGTAAGACGTGTTGAGAATCCGTAAAAAAGAGCGTCGGAAATTTTTGTTTCTAGATAAATTTCCAAACGGATCCTTACCCTGGTGTGTAGGTCTAAATTAAACTCAAATCACGATGTAATCACGTTGATAATTCATAATGTTATATTCATAAAATGTGTGCTACGTATTTCAAATCTGAAAGCTAAAAATGACACGAGACATTATTTTTTACAGATCAAAACAACTTGTCCGCCAAAGTAGTCAGGGTGCAGACGCTTGATATTCTGCCCTCTGTTGGCGAATTGCGTCGGAGGAAACTTTCTATTTTGTCGGCGTGTTGACAACAAGCCTCTTAGTAATTAAGTGGTAGCATATAACCGTGTTGTATTTCAATGAGGTATCTTTTACTAATAATGCTACTTGCACGGTCCCACGGGGTTCTCACTTTGGTCGGGATCACGGGAGGGGGGGGGGGTTGCATGCATTACGAGATCTCATGCTCATACCTGATTGACCACTGGAAAAATATACTTGCAACAAATGCAGCCCTTCTTATACAAATTTTAAGAAAAAAGGACCGTCATTGTACAAAGGGCTATCAACTAAAAATGATTTACCATTCTCGCGGACGCACATCCCGTACCCTAACCCATTTCCCTAACGACCCCCCCCCGGTGGCAGGGCCCCTCGTCTGTTTTTTTTGTGGGGGAATGGCTTTAGGGTATGTAAATATACTTTTGGGCCCATGGGGAGGGGGGTAGGGAATCGCGAAGCCGGATGACCATAGTGGATATTTTACTGAGATATCTGCAAAGTGTGAATTCAGTAGGACCTAAACTCATACATATTGTTGATGATGTATTGGAAACGGGGTAGTAAAGACCCCGTAAGTGTATTTGTCAAGAAATTACGATTTTTATGCATTATTTACTAATAAACTCTGGATCGCCTGATTCAACACATGATCTAATTACAAGTCTTTTACAAAGCACTACACAGGGGGTGTAAAATTTGAAAACCAAGTTGGTGGTGTCGTTCTAGGTGAAGTTTTCTGTGTTTGACTTTAGAATTTAACACTGCTCGGTGCACAGTTTAATTATTTATTTGGTGATCGCTTATGAATTGTTACAGGTAGCAGTGTGGAATTAGACGCAAACAACAATAAATCAAACTTTTATTTAAAAAAATATCAGATGTTAAATAAAAATGTGAAACACGAAAGTGTGGTGGTATTAACACCAGAGGGTACGTCCCGTACTTGATTCCAGAGGTTTAAATTAACACCGGTGGTGTCAATTGGCACCGGCGGTGTTTAAAAAAAAAATAATTAACACCGGCATGTGGTACAAAAATACAATGGTCCCCCCCCCCGGCGGTTATGGAATGAGAGTGTCCAAAATTCGTCAACCCCAGTTATCGACGATGTAAACCA